>JAMPIV010007883.1:0-87500 GCA_024509875.1 Oreohelix idahoensis | reverse complement strand
GCGTCAAGTTGGGCCACTGTGGAAACGAAAGAAATAGCAATTCATTCTATTGATAACAAACACAAACCGGTTATGATTTATGATTGACAATTACAGCCAATGAATGTACGGTTGTAGCATTGTACTTGCAATCTTATCAAGTCAAACAAATTGTTACAAAACCGCTGTTGCAAAAGCACGTGAATGCTCTTTGCAAGTTTCTTGCAATGGGACAAACTACAGTGGTAGTTACATGCTTAATAGGGAGCCAAAACGGAAATGTATGATGATGATGAATGAGTGGTTGACAAGGTTGACCAGTATGTAAATATTCAGCAGAAGAATAAAAATAAAAAAACAATGAAAGAAAAATTTTATGGATCTTTTAAAACTCACAGCTGAATGCATTTGTGTTGTTTGCACTTACTAGCCAAAACAAGTGCAAAGAAACAGATCCAACGTCAAGAGCCAGCTGAAAACAGAGCTCTACGTTCCTGCTATGCTTGATATAAACGAAACATAAGAACGAACCATGCAAGTTAGCACAGCAATCCAGTTAACTTTAGGTGTAACAAACCACATTAAACAAAATTGTAACATGTCACAGCTGCTACGTCATCTACAATGAAGCCAGAGTGAGGACATCATTTTGGCGTAAAGGGTGCACAAATCAGCCACACTTGCCACACAATGACAGCTTTTCTAAAAATAATCAAGTAAAATAGTTTCATTTTCTAAAAATAATCAAGTAATATAAATTCATTTTCTAAAAAAAAATCAAGTAATATAGTTTCGTTTTCTAAAAATAATCAAGTAAAATAGTTTCATTTTCTAAAAATAATCAAGGAAAATAGTTTCATTTTCTAAAAAAAAAAATCAAGTAAAATAGTTTCATTGTCTAAAAATAATCAAGTAATTCATTTTCTAAAATTATGGTGTAAATAGTGTATAGTTTTCTTTTCTTTCTTTTGTTTATTTTCTAAATGAGACAGCACATTTTTAATTACATAAAAACTTCATTTTATTATTAGAACCTAGTCGTTCATCTTCTACACTGGGGTGTAGAGGTTTGCCAGACAGAGCTCCATACTATCCTATCGGCAGCCTTCCTCCTGGCCTGGTTCAAATCTAGTCCTCGGTACCCCAGAGACTGTCTAATGTTGTCCTCCCAGCGAAATCTGGGTTGTCCTGGAAGTTTGAATCCTTGGCTATTGGTTTCCCATATTTGTCGTGGTAGCAGAGCTTCTTTCGTTCTGCAGACATGGCTAAACCATCGTAATTGGGACTGTTCCACTTGGGTCTGCAAGGTCTTGGTTTAGAGGGCTTGGCTTTGAGGTCATAGTCTGGTTGCGGACTATGTCTCTTGTTTGTACTTCAACCACCTTTCTCAGATTATTTTATGATCAGAAACAATTGAAACTTTCCTACATTATTTGGAAATGAATAAAACCTAATATTATACTGATTTTGAAGTTAAGAATGCTTTAATTTGAAAACACTTTATTATATTAATGCAGGGTAGAAATTTGAAAAGGTGAAAATGCCTATTTCTTTACCCTAATAAAATAGAAATTTCCATCGTTTTAGAAGTATCAGTGTGTGTGTGTGTGTGTGTGTGTGTTTTTTTTTTTTAATGCAAATGCAAGTGCAAAAAATTATTCGAATTGTGTTGATTTTACTGTATTTATTGTTGTATGTATTTTATGAATTTCTGAAATCATTGAACTATTTAACCGTATTTATGTAATCAAGCTTTCTTTTCTGCATATTTTAACATATCAAACGTTATTTTATTAATCCATGATATAACAACTCAATGTAATGGTGTTATTGAGCGTCCCACAAAGTATAATATGGTAAACATACATGACTTCGTATGCTTTTCGTTATTAATAAAAGCTAACTCATAAGAAAATCGGAGTACTATGCTTTATGTGTTTGTCCTTGTATTAGAAATAAATAGTTGTTCACTTATTATAGTTTAAGAAGTGGGGGAAAATGCAATTAAATAAACAAATAAATAAAATGTCCCATAATTATATATATTTAAAGATTTTATTTGATTGTTTCCCTTGAACAACGAAGATAGAAAAATTACATCCTTAAGCAAAAGTAATAAAAAAATTTTATACAAACGTTTAAAGTAACTTCGTTCAGAATCAACAAAATAAGTTCCGAACAAGATCCCCAGTCTTATAAATGTGCAGACATGCTGAAATGTTAAGACGTTTGTTTTAAATCTGCCCCCTCATAGTCTTGACGGCTGTATTTGCTTGTTGTCAATAAATAAATTACGGCAAAATTAATAACTGTAGTCATGCCTCACAGCTTATCCCCTAAAATGGGCATGTAAGTAACGGCATTACCCTTTCCGCTTATTATGAAGCATGAACCACCACTGAAGCGGGTACCCTTCCAGGAAGCCTGTACCAAACATAGACACTCTTTTGCAGTGGTGACATTATTTCCTTCCTTCATTCATATTTTGTTTGTTAAGGCTTCTTTGGTCAGAGTGGGGAGCCGCGGTAGCATAGTAGTTAGTGCACTGGCTTCTTAGCTCAGTGGTCTATGGTTCGATCCCCAGATGAGGTGGGATTTTTTTAGGCCGCAAACGGCTCCTGGATCGACCCAGCCCCAACTGGGTACCAGAGCAACTCTGGGAAGGTTAAGGCGGCCGGCGTGATGTTGACCACGTCACCCCTAGTGTGCCGATGGTCAAGAAAATATGGGCCTAACACCATATTCCCAATATACCTCAATGGGCGTGTAACGGGATCCTTTACCTTACCTTAGTCAGAGTGTTAATATTTCATCTATCACCCAGACTTGGGATTGTCTTTGTTGTTCACCCAGTGTGGTGGTTGCTGGCTCGTAGATGACTGTTTCATTACTGATTCCATATTGTTGTATGTGGGGTTAACATTTCTTTTATAATTTCCACGTATTCAGTATGACGTTAATGTCTCTTAACTTTTCTAAGTAAAGGCAATCTTGCAGCTTTCAACGGTTGAGTTCTCCAGCTTTAGTTGAAATTGAAACGTTACCATATTGTGGTTACTGCCTATGTCAGCTCCATGGTGTGTTCTGGGGGTTGTTGTTTTTTAAAAAATCTATTTATCCCCGACAGAAACTGGTTTTGTGCCAAGACGTGCTCAGTTTCTGACGTGTTTAGTTTCTGATGTGTTTAGTTTCTGACGTGTACAGTTTCTGACGTGTTCCATCGGAAAATGTAGTCGTCGTCTGAGAGAGAGAGATCGCGGGTTTGTCTCCCCTGCTCTGCAACAGTGGTCCAATAAAGGCCAGAAACCGAGTAAGGGATGAGGGTCTTAAAAGGTTCGCTCAGCATTACTTTTGGCAGAGATATAAATAGAAGAACAATGCGTCTATTTCAGGAAGCCTCACAGGAATTTATAGAAAGGCCAGAATAACAACTGAGATAATCTAAGCATTAGACATCGGAGACTTCGTTACAGTCCTCAACCGGAAACATTGATCTCTTCTCATACTTTCTTCTTTTATTTACTAATCACTTTTAAACTCGTGCTCTGTAGCAGTGGTTCTCAACCAGGTGGGCGAGAAGTTCCTCTTGGGGGTGCAAGACTTTATGACAAAAAATATTACTTATTGCACAGTTCCGGCATGCCACAAGGAAACAATTATTTGTTATGTTGTAGTCTTATAATTCTTAATAACACTGTACATTAATATTGCAGATGGATACTGGATAAATTGCTTTTTGTATCTTAATTGTATGGACGACAGTATTTTCATGAAAGATTATCTCATTCATTTACGAGCAAATTGCCGCATTCAATGGAGTTCACACACATGAAATAAAACGATTTCTGGTGTGCTCAGTTAGAACCATTTCAACAACTAGCAAAGAGATCACTGCATATTCTTGTACCGTGTGCGCAACGTACTTGTGATTGGTAGGATTTTCTTCACCTGTAAATATAAAAACAAAAGCTAGAAATCGTTTAGAGCCGAGCGATGACATGTGTGTGACTATTTCAAACAAAGAGCCCCGTTTCAAAAATATAATTGAAAGTACGTGTCATGATTTGATTGAAATGTCTGTCACTTTTAGCCGAATGGTCTGCCCTGTCCTGTTCACTATATTGGTCTACGCCCACTTTTCTGTCTTATAGCTCCTAATAGCGCTATGTCTGGCATTGGTCGTGTCAATCTTACGCTGGACAGGCTAATTCCACCCCTTTACACGTGGACATCGGCATCTAGCTAAAGGTCCTTTTATTCTCTCTTTCTAATAGATGACGGCTAGTTCCCCGTATTCTTTGATTTACAGAGAATCGTGGACCCGGGGAAGTAACTATAACTTTTCATCCTTCCGCATGCGACTAGAAATCTCGATCTCAGGGCGCTCGCAAGACCTCTTAATGTTGCTTCAGATTACGTCTTTTTCCTTTATCTTAAGTCGCCAGGGAAACATTTCTCTAGACCCTTATGTCTTGTTACGTTAGATCTGTGCACGTGCAGAAGCCACGCTCAGCCACCTGCAGACTATATCTTACTAACTATTTAAGCTAGGCGTCCCTAGCACTCTTTACCATTATCTTCAGAGATAATTTTTGCTACCTTACAAAGTGGATCAGTGCTGATTGCCAATCTCAGTTGTATTGAGTTTATGAATATTCTTTCAGTCGGTAAGCACACATTTACTTAATTAATGTAGTAGCATAGGCCACCAGGTATTTTAACTTAACTTATAGACTAGAGATCCCTCGTTACTTTGTTTCCTCTTAAATCTATATACATTTTTCCTTAAGATAAATTTTTCCGTGACAGGGAAACTCTGAATTTTCTCTGAAGTGCGCCACTATTCATTAAGACACTAAGGGATTGAGTTAAGAGTGTTTTTCTTAAGATAGAAAGTGTGAATCTGTGTATAATTGTACTACCATTTTTGTGCGCTTGGTCAGTGTGGAATATTACTGTAAAGAGTATTACTATTGCGTAAATACTGACTATCAGCTCAGTGCTATGTTTGGAACATTTCCAGACTTATTATTTACTGAGTAATTTACCCATGGGGAAATTTTTAGTATCTTGGGTCAACTTTAACTGTACGGTGCTCGTAAGCTGTGTGTGTGTGTGTGGGGGGGGGGAGGGGGGAGATACGTTGGCTACAGCCATTCTAAAAATAAATTGGTCACGCAACGCAGCGAAAACTGACGCACTCGCGAGCGACCAGAGATTTTTGATCGATAATGTGGGCGAGACTGTACTGATATTTATAACTGAGAAGAGCCTGTTTTGATTTGTGTGGGGGTGGGAAACGGAGAGGGAGAGTTTGTTTATGTTTGGTGAGTGAGAGAAGCGGCGAGTGGAAAACGGAAGTTTGTTTATATTTTGCATGGGTGAGAGACTAACTGAAGAAGAGTAGGCAACAGGTAGTAATGATATATTGATTGCTGTATATTTTCAGAGCCTTGGTCAGCACATTTGTCTGTGCTTCATGATGTGATTTGCTGCCCCCAGGGGATTACAATTTCCACATAAAAAATATTACCAGGCAGTCTACGTCATACTGTCAGGCTTCAGTCATAAGGCTGGTGTGTGGATTACTTAACCACAGCCTATTGTTGAAAGTATTTAACGCTCCAGCACATACGGGTTGTCGCCTTTGCCATTCAGTCAGTTTCGGCAACACAGTCCGACCCATTGATAGCTGGTTAGATCTGAGTATACTGACATAGCGACTGTAATAAAGTCAATCTGTGTGCCCCCCAGCTCAAATTTCCCCGATTCAAAAATCTAGTTAACGTAAATTTACAACCTATAACCCACTACTACTATGTTTGAAATTTGTCAAGGGCAAGGTCAAACCTACCGCTAAAAATTGGACAAAATAATTTGAATTTTCTACTACCCCGTTAAAAATCTATAAATAATTTCCATGTTTGACCTTGGTCTGAAGGCCACAGACAAATCAACCGCCAACATTTTAACTAAAGAATTTGAATTTTCCACTACGCCAAGTTAAAAAGGTTACTACCCCCTTTTAACACGCACTACTGATACCTCTATGTTGTTAGCCCACCACTGATACACCTACCGTGGACTGATACCGCCGATGTGATTCCTTCTGTTGATAAATAACGATTTGTTGTTATCTTATAAGTCTTTAAGCCACCTAATGATATGGTTCAAATGATATGCTAACGCCATTGTATGATTCAGTGATAAAGGCGTTAATGGGTTCTCCTTATATAGGCCGCGCCCACACAGGGCTATTTATAATGAATATGTCACTACTGTTACTATGCCTTGACTGTTCAAAGTAAGTGTGTACTGGTACATTCATCCATCACAGTGACACACATATGATTCATGGATCGTTGAACGCTGGGTAACGTTTCGAGCACAGTTTATTTACGTTACAATACGATCACACTGACATAGACGACATACAGCATAAAGGACAAGCATCAATCACAGCGCCTAGTGGCGCCCACCTCGTAGAAATACACATCCACCATGTTCCTTAAAGAACTGCGTTCCCCGCAGTTGTACATACGGCCTCAAATACGGCCTCTGATCAAATAGCGGTGCACTTCTTATAGAAGATGCACATCAACGATTTTCCTCAAAAGACTACGTCTCCCCTTCTCAACAAAGGCTGCTCCCCGGCAGTTGAATAATCATCGTCATCGCTATCCCTTCTTAAGGCCTAATAATAAATAGGGGTGCACTTCCTATAGAAGATGCACATCCACAATATTCCTCAAAGGACTGCGTACCCAGCAGTCTGCAGTAATAAAACCTGCACAATATATATAGCCTAATCTCCTTCAAAAAACTGTCTATGGCCTACAAAGTAATCTCTCTACCTCTCAGACTCTTCATAGCGTCTAATTGTAGACTAGTGGTGCACTTCTCATAGAACGTGCCCAATAACAAAATCTCTCATAAACTGTCACTGCAGTCATAAATATTATAGTAGATTCCATCTTCAAATAATCTAACACATGGAAGAATATTCAATATAGGAAGAATATTCAAATACAGGAAGAATATTCAAATACAGGAAGAATATTCAAATACAGGAAGAATATTCAAATACAGGCCTGTGCAAAAAATCTCCACCGAGACACACATTGTGAAAAACACTATACATCTTCACCGAACACTGGTCGGGACCACACACTTAGAAAAAACACCAGGGTTGACTTCACTCCGTCAACGCCAGAACCCGACTGCTAGCGGTCACTCAAACTCCCGCCTAAACAGTCATGAGACTTCGCTGTTCACACAGCTCAGTCCCTTCCACGGACTAGCCGTGCGAACTATTTACAGTTCTACAATACAGAACAGCACTCACGACGCTATCTGTACACTATGACTTCTTTCATATATTTGTTAACCCAATTCACCGTTAATCAAGTCTACAAGTGACGTAACCCTTAATTTACTCTGTCCAACCCGTACACAAAGAATCACTTCCCTTTTTGACCTTAACAACTACCCCTCTCAATATTTATTAACAAACGGCGTAAAAATTAACAACCTATAGTATTGTTACCTCGTTTTATAGTGACGATAAAATCTTGGTTGTAGGAGAAAATATGCCTAATCTGTGCTTTGGAATAAAATTAAATAATTTATTTCTCAAAAACTAAAGAGAATTAAAAGGAGAGAGATATCTTGAAATATAGGGTTAATATTGCTTAATATATTGACATAAAGATTTCCCCGTAATAATATTATTTTGACATAGAAAATTTTATTTTAGTAATATTTTCAGTTCGGAAAAAGCACCATTAATTACTTAAAAAATTATAAAGATGAAAAGGGGGAAGAATAATTAAATGAAACCTATATAGATAGATAGAGGGCATTTGGCCGCTTAATAATCTATTTTGATATTAAACATCTGTCCATAAATAACTGAGATATATAATATATAATATAAAAACAGACGAGCAAACACACTTATAAACTGCTCAATTTGGTAGCTTGAAGAAAAAGTTAAAATTTGTTGACGCGCGTTCTGATTGGTTAGGCGTAGTTGAGGATGGGGCAATAAGAATTAACAATTGCTTGCAAAGTCGGCCATTTGAAATTTAAACTAACTAAGCTGACATCAGCGGGAGAGCCTGTGTGACCAAAGCTTTCGCCGTCTGGAACCCTAAAGCAGTGGTAGAACCCATTTACTGCCTAGTCAAGCTTATGTTATGTGAAATTCTTACTTGAGAGTAAGGCAAAATAAATATTTGTATTGATTTAATTAACATGTAAGCCACAATTTGTGTTACGATAGCCTAAGAAGGAATGCAGTCTTTCGAAGTGAAATAAATGCATAAAATATTTGCTAGTGGCTTTACAACGTTTGCGAATGCCAAATAGTAGACCAAATTGGATATTGGCTTTTGTATTGCCATAAATGTTTAAATGTTATATATAATTATGTAGAAAATGTTAGGACGAATTTATCCACAGGTTTCAGTGCTAGAGTAAGCACACCCTATCTATTGTATGAACGTCAAACCCTGTATAAGATGTTGTAAGGGAATCATTAAAGGGTCACAGGCTGGGTATGTACACCCCTGCCTATTACATGGAAGCGACACCTTGGAGGAAGGGATCACTTCAATCCATGCCAGTTAAGTCCTTTAGAAAAGGCACTGACAAAATTATTGATATCATAAAGTTCCACCATAATAACCATAACCATAATAATAATATAATCACCTTGAAGTGATGAACCCAACAGTCTTTCCAACATATTAACAGTGATCAGTACAAGCCGGTAAACAGAACAGTGGGTGGATTTCTTCAGTGATTTTCTTTTGTATAAACAAGAGACTGGACAGAGTTCCAATTTATTTATTTTACTTACTTACTTAGTCGTTCCCCTTCTACCGTGAGGTGTAGAGGTTTGGAAGAGAGAGCGCCAGACTATCCTATCGGCTGTCTTCCTCCTGGCCTGGTTCCATTCTAGTCCTCGGTCCTTCAAAGATTGTCTAATGTTGTCCTCCCAGCGGACTCTGGGTCGTCCTCGGGGTCTGGATCCTTGGCTCTTTGTTTCCATGCTTGTCGTGGTATCCGATCTTCTCCCATTCTGCAGACATGGCCAAACCATCTTAATTGGGACTGTTCTACTTGGGTCTGCAGGGGGTAGGATTTAAGGCCTTGACGTATCGTCTTATTTATTTTAAATATTGTAAATAAAAATTCGATTGAGTTTGACAATCCCTGGCCCATAACATTGAGGTACAGGGAGATTAAATTGTAAAAAATAATTACCTAAACTTCATCAAAAGTCTTACTTACTTTAATTTTATTGGGTTAAAGTTTTGTTTGACATTTTCTTTCATCACATAAAATACATTAACCTAGACACTTAGCCATATAACATACCCAGAAAATATTTCCCAGAGTGAGATCTCAGAGAGGTAGCGGATAGGTACCCTGAGAATACAACATCCTCAACAATTAGACTCAGGGACTTACACAGCTTGACCTCACTTTGTTTACACTTAGTTGAGTAACACCAATAACCTCTCATATTACCACAGCGACCGAGAGGAGAAGTCAGTTGCCAGTACTCGTCGCCTGTTTTATAGTTCAAGTCTTCATTTTCTAGTATAAGAGGTGCCCCAGCGCGCTTACTGGATACTCGCTCGTCACCAAAAGTCTTCCTCGTGTGGATAGATTTGGATCAGTGGGTGCAAGTATTTCTGCACTCGTTTTAATATCCTTCACCTGCTACTGTGGCCTCTAGCCACAGGAAATTGTGAATGCATAGAATTTATTACGACACTATTACAGAGAGCTTATCTCCATAGCCTAGAAATTTCAACCTAGGTGGAACAGTGTAGTGGTTTTTCTTCTAGCGGAGACAGTAACTTACTTACCAGGATTATTACAATAAGGAGGGGCCGTTTCCTCTCGAAACTGGGGGCTTAACCCCTTTAGTTAGATTTTCTTGGGAGTGAGAAAATGTACGGGTGTTGGTGGTTTGGAGTGAGACGTTTTGCCTGAGAGATTGAGTGAAGTCTTGTGTTATTTTTCTGTGGTTGTGATATATATATTTTCACTACCTCTTCATAGCTAGTGAAGGCATTACTAATTTTTTTTTGTTGGTTCATTGTTGTTGTTTCTTTAATAAATATAAGTACTAAGCGGTCAGAATTTACTCTATTCTAACTATCAAATGTTTGCGGTTGTAGTCCTTAGTGTAGTAGATTATTCTATTTAGCATTGGAGGACGGACGAGGGTACGACATCTCAAAAAGAGTCCTAGTATGGCTGGGAAGTAGACCCAAGATATTTGATTATATCTCTCTTCTCTCCAGAAGTCCTACCTCTCTCCATATTTTAATTAGTGACTTTAATTTTCTCTATTTCCACATTACTCATTCATATTCTGTCTAAACTCAGACATTCTCTATTTCCATACTCGCGATAATTCTTATTTCGACAGTGATGAAAGCGTAATTTTCATTCTTAGTAGTGAATGAAAATTATAATTTTTTTTCATGGAGGTGCGAGAACACATTTTGAGAATTAAAGGGGTTCCGGCAGCAGAAAAAGTTAAGAACCACTGCTCTATAGTCTTCAATGATTCATATATCTATCGGGAATTGTGGAATAGTGGGGAGAAACGAAAAGTAGATAATGTGTCCATAGTTAGAAAACAATATAAAGAAAACGCTCACGTTACGCCCACAAAGCCTTCGTCACGGACAAACGAACAAGAATAGAACAAAGAAGAAAGTGAGAACTAAGTTTAATGAATACAAATAAATAGGACAATTTTACGGTACATAAATGGAAATTTACGATGTCACTGTCACCTTTTCAAGTGTTGACCCAAAGGCCGCTTAAACAGATCCGGGTAATGAATTGTGCACCTGAAAATCGTGCAAGCTGTCTTCTCTTGCCACTAACTCAGTGCCAAATTTAGATTTGTGATAGAGAACATAGTAATTATGTTGTGTTAAATAATGATAATATTGAATTTTATCTCCTACCTGTCTGATTAGTAAAATTATAGTACAACTTTTACAACTGTGTAAACAAGGATGTTAACTTTAATCTATGAATGAAAATAATTATGTCAGTTAACTTTTCTAAAAACAATGAATGCTAACTTTCAGTAAGAGGCTGACCAGAGTTACTTTCCTTATTTATTAATGTAAGTTTTCTAACGTTAAGGCGTTATTATCTAAATATATGTGTCGATTCTTACTTTATGTGTAAAACATGATTAATATAAGCTATTTTAAATGTATTCGTGTATCTGCCTCATGAGTCACTTTATGTTCTACATTGCTAACGTTAGTTCCTGACCATCAGACGAACGGGTGTCCGTGTAGTTATTCTGTAGCTATATAACTAGAATGGTCTGGCTAACAACCGTTAGCGGATGGGCGTAAGCTTGTCACATTTATAAAACCAGTAAGTAACCAGCTTGAATGACTTGCTAACTTTGTATCCGTATATAAATGTCTTTGCTTGAAATGAACCAGGACTTTTCCTAGCTTTGTCTATTTCAGCAAACAACTATCCCAGATCCCAATCAACGCGTGCTGAACGTCAAACAGCCATGTTTTCATTTCTTAGCCTGGTATATTTCTCGTTGACGGTAACCTATGTGAGTAGCCAGAATTTTGGTCAGGCTGAAATCGTGTATGAGTGGAAATGGTTGGAGTTTGATTGGCCTTCTAAGGAGGACCACCAGAATGCTATCAAAAACGGAAGCTTTATTCCAGAAAGAAACTTACTGTCAGGGATAAAGGTTTGTGGAATTGTACATGTTCAGTTATGAATGTTCAGCTGCTTTATTTAGAATTCTAGTTTGGTTTGTCTGTTTTATTTATTTATTTTGTTTAAAAATATTTATCCTTATTTTGGAGGAGCGCGCCTATAGAAGAAATAAACTGATCTTATATTTAAGGAGTAGGTCTTGAGAAGAAGAACATCTTATTTTGGCGGAGTAGGTCTAGAGAGGAATAATATTTTATTTTGGAGGAGTAGGTCTAGAGATGAAGAACATCATACTTTGAAGGAGTAGGTCTAGAGATGAAGAACATCATACTTTGAAGGAGTAGGTCTAGAGATGAAGAACATCATACTTTGAACTAGTAGGTCTAGACAGGAAGAACATCTTATTTTGGAGGAGTAGGTCTAGAGATGAAGAACATCATACTTTGAAGGAGTAGGTCTAGAGATGAAGAACATCTTACTTTGAAGGAGTAGGTCTAGAGATGAAGAACATCTTACTTTGAAGGAGTAGGTCTAGAGATGAAGAACATCTTACTTTGAACTAGTAGGTCTAGACAGGAAGAACATCTTTTTTTGAAGGAGGAGGTCTAGAGAAGAAAGGAACTGATTTCTTTGCGATAAATATTTATTAGTTAATACATTCTGCATTATAAGTACTAGATTAACACACTTGTTATATATTATGTTGTTCCTGTCTATGTATGCTGTTTGTTTTCTGACTAATCGTAGCGCTCCTGTTTATTGATCAGAATGTTGTATCACTTTCTGTAAAAGAGATTTATTCTAAAGCTAAAATATAATACAATGCTATTACCCGAAAAATTACACAAAACATGCGCAGGACAACCTCCGAAGTAACCTAGGCACTTTTGTGTGTAAAGAAACAGTACGGTAACTTAGTATTATAAAGGTGAAAACAGTAAGCTTCAATGTGATCTATTTGTTTTACATATATCAGTAACCCCCCCCCCCCCCCCTTCCCAGTTCAGTCATACCTGACTATGAGAATGCACATGTGAGGTGATAGCTTGTTTTCTTGGTGTTCCTTTCAGCGTGTTCTTTTCTCTTCTGCTTGCAGTGAGAGCTTCTTTTCGCTTAATCTAACGTGAAGTCGAAGGGAGCACCGCATTACCTGCAATAGGGAGTTTCATCCTCCCAGGTTTCTGGATTTGTGTCCAATGCCTACATATCTCTCTTGTATACATCTTTGAATCTCAGCTGTGGTCGCCCGGATGTTCTTGTGCCTTTTGTTAGCTGTCCGTAGAAAATATCTTTGAGGATGCTACCATCTTCCATGCGGCGGACATGGCCAAGCCAACGTACTGTGCGCTGTCTTAGCTGTGTATACATGCTTTGAAGGCCAGCACGTGACAACATCTCGACATATGTCACTTTGTCCTTCAAGAAACACCAAGGATGTGGCGTAGACACTGTAAATGGAAGGTATTGAGCCTTCTTTCTAGCTTTACATACATAAAGTAGATACTCACATTTACATTTCTAAACAGATTTACCGAATCTTTCAGCATCATCATGATCTGAAGTTGTATTTTTCAGTACAATCAATCTTCTGATGTCATGTCCAACATAAAACATAGTCGATTTTCTTATGTCATATCCAACTTAAAACATAGTCGATTTTCTGATGTCATGTCCAACTTAAAACATAGTCAATTTTCAGACGCCATATCCAACTTAAAACATAGTAAATTTTCTGATGTCATGTCCAGCATAAAACATAGTCAATTTTCTGATGTCATGTCCAGCATAAAACATAGTCAATTTTCTGATGTCATGTCCAAAGTAAAACATAATCAATTTTCTGATGTTATGTTTAAGCTTACAATATTCAGCGGTTCTTACAAAATTTACGCATCATAACAATCAAGACCCTTTAGCGTAGGCCTTGAACAAACACATGCCAAGACCTCCTGTCACGTGCCATCAGCTCAAGTTCTTTCCACGTTTTCCTCATCATTTTCTCTTCTGTCTCCAATTCTCTTCTCCATGTGTTTTTAGGTCTTCCTCTGCGGCTCTTACCTTGGGGGTTCTAGAACAAGGACCGCTTTGTAATGTTATCTGCAGGTTTCGTCCTCAATGTGTGCCTTATCCAGCATCATCATCCTCTTCTCATCTCTTGAGAGATGAGTATACACACACACACACACACACACATATATATATATATATATATATATATATATATATATATATATATATATATATATATATATATATATATTATATATATATATATATATATATATATATATATATATTTATATATATATATATATATATATTATATATATATATGTATGTATGTATGTATGTATGTATGTTATATATATATATATATATATATATATATATATATATATATATATATATATATATATATATATATATATATATATATATATATATATATATATATATATATATATATATATATATATATATATATGTATTTTGATTGATTGAGTGATTGATGCATTGTGCTTCTTTTTTCTGAAGCTCGGATAATCTGTACCTCCCAGCGTGATTCCTAATTAATGTCATCCTCTTCCCCACTCCTCCCTCTTCCCCTCCCCCTCCTCCAAAAAAAAAACTCGACACCTAACAACACGAATTAGGTCGACTACTTTTATTGGTAGAAATTCTTTGCTTTTTTTTTTTATCAATCGCTACTGACCCTTACGTCATGTTTTCTTCTGATCTTTAACCAGCCAAATATGTACACAACACGTTATCACAGTAAATCAATACTGTGGTTCAATAAATCATATCGATTTTTTAGCCTCTTCTTAATCTTCAGACCAGGAGGAACTATAACATATTAGTTCTTTCTTACTACCCTTAGAAACATTTTAGCAAAGCCTAAAAATATATGTACCTAATGAGGGCCTTTAGTGATGATATGGGAAGATTTGTTTCTTTAAAATTATGGTACATAGAATAGGAAGATTTGTGAATTATTCCAGATTATTTAAGATATAGCCAAAAGGTCTGCCACATTGTAAACTGATGAATTTTTTGGGTAAAATATACAAACAGAAAATAGCATTTGAACAATATATTTCTGACGTAACTCTGAAGACATGTAGCTGTTCCTTGGAAACACAAATGTAACGAAGTGTCATGTCTGATTTTGTCCTCATGTTGAAACATCTCTTCACACAGGTGTATAAAGGTGAGGTCTATATATCCATTCCACGACGGAAGTGGACTTCTGGACATCCAGTATCGCTAGCCAAAGTGGTAAACGTAGATGGTCAAGCTAAGCTGAAGCCGTACCCAGACTGGGCTGCTCAGAAACAAGGGAATTGTGGGGCACTCCAGTTTGTTCAGAGTATGGAGATAGATCCCAACACCGGATTTCTATACGCCATAGATACGGGTCGAGTTGGTCTGTCCTTGAATCTTTGCCCAGCTAAAATTGTAGTCTATGACTTAAACACTGACAAGCAAGTAGGGCTACACGAACTGCCAGATAATGTGGTCAATAGAACAAGCAATTTCTTGAATGATATCGTACTAGACTATGTAGATGGGAAAGTGACGTACGCTTACATGACAGATACTAACGACGCTAGTATTATTGTTTATAATTTCCTTACGCGATCAACACACAAGCTACAAGACTCATCAATGAAAATAGAAGAAGGCAATGCAACGGTGATTACTATAAACGGAAATAAATATAATTTCCCTATAGCTCTGAACGGTATAGCAATGTCTCCAGACTTTAAGTACGCTTACTATTGCGTCCTTGGAGGGTATAACTTGTACCAAGTTCCTACATCGAGCTTGAGAAATCCTCTGACTACTACTACAACTAATGGTATCAGGCTCGTAGGGAGAAAGGTATCACAAACTGACGGGATTGTCCATGGAAGTCAGCTTCTTTACTACGGAGCTATTGGGTTAAACGCCGCTTACTACTGGAATGCCACCAAAGATATGGCTGACCAGCAGGTAGACATAGAGACAGTTACTTTGGTGACACAGACTGAGCTGGTTAGAAATGAGAGCAAGATGCAGTGGCCTAGCACCTTCGCCTTCGACGACCAAGGCTGGCTATGGATTGCCTGCAATCGTCTGCAAGTCTTTTGGAATACAGAACATCCTCCCGATGATGGCGAGGCTTACATGAGGATATGGAAGGTGTACGTGAATGAATCAGGCTACTTGTATCAGGCTGACAGAAGAACTCTGCAACGAAACAGTGGTCAGGAACTTTTACCACTAACGGTCAAAACTGTTACCGGCATATATTAATCTTCAGCTTCTATCAGGGAAAATAAAATGGCCTTTAAAGATCTGACACTGCTGTAAAACATACCAATGAACTGCCATTTTTATTATTCGGCTGTACCCAAGCGAAAAAATCCGTCGACATACTTTCTGCCTTCCTCATCCTGCGTCCAGTTCTCTTCTCCATGAGGTCTTTGGTCTTCCTCTACCTCTCTTACCCTGGGGATTCCAGAACAAGGACTGCCTTGTCTGACATCTGCATGCATTGTATATGTTCTTTTCCATGCTAAAGATTTTTAATTGTAGTTTTATGTATTTAATGTTCGTCTTAAGGACATCCTGTAATCACACCTTCATTAGGGTATCACCAGGTCTTGTTTTTCACTGTAGCGATCTGTTGTCTGAATATTAAAAGTATTTGTATATATATACATATTTGTTCTTGCTATTAATCTCCACATTTTAACGAAAATTTTGAATAGTTGCACTGTATCTTGTAACAGAGAACTTTATGCTCACGTACGTAGTAAGTTGAGATTCGTTAATAACGAACCTTTGAAGAACATCGCTTGCCATTTCCTGATTGAGCACATACACTACAAACGAAGATATATTTTAGATATTGCTCGTTATAGAATTCATTATTCCTAGAGCACAACTACTTTTGGAGTTACTGTGGCCGTCGTTCATTGCTCCTAGAGGAACGACAAGGAAGGAAGGAAAGGATACATCAATGGGTGGGTGGATGGACGGACGGAGAGACTGATGAATAGATGAATGGATGGATGGAGGATGGATGGGTGTATGGACGGAGGATGGATGGATGGTTGGATTGAGGGATGGTTGGATGGGTGTATGGATGGATAGATGGACGGACGGAGAGACTGATGAATAGATGAATGGATGGATGGGTGGATGGATGGACAGAGGATGGATGGATGGTTGGATTGAGGGATGGTTGGATGGGTGTATGGATGGATGGGTGGATGGATGGGTTGATGGAGGATGAATGGATGGATGGGTGGTTGAATGGATAGAGGATTGATGAGTGGTTGTGCGGATGGATGGATGAATGAATGAATGGAGGGATGAGTTGATGGATGAGTGGATGGATGGATCGATCGATACGGAGCTTTGAATTATGTTTTGTTTAAATGCTGTGACATTTGTTTGGACGTTAGAACAAACCTGATATTGTTGACAGTAAGAATATTAAAATATATGTATCTTTTCTCGCTCTTTCTACCTTAGCTACAGCTGAAATATAAAACTACACTGACAATGCAAATTCACTCATGTATAATATCTAATACATATTAAGCACTGTGGTACATGAATGCAAAATTTGGTGTGGTTTTTCACGCAGAGGAATATGATACCAGGAGACGTTCAAAATCCGGGTACTGTTCTGTGGCCTAGATTGAATGTAATTATAGATAAGAACGATAGCGTATCCTGGATTACTAGAACAATATATTCTGTGCAGCAACTTTAAAAGTCATCATCACCATCACCGTCATCATCACCATCATCATCACATCATCACCACCATCATCATCATCACCCTCATCATCATTATCACCATCATCAGCACCATCATCACCATCATCATCATCACCATCAGGATCACCATCACCAGCATCATCATCACCATTATTATCACCATCACTATCATCACCACCATCATCATCATCACCATCACCATCATCACTATCATCATCGTTATTTTCCTTTGCGTTCCTTATGGAGCATATGGCCTCCAGTGTAGTTGGTACCCTTGCAGGAACCCTGCACCATGCAGTCACATGTTTTAGAAGCGGTGGTTTCTATGGCAATATGTTGTACACGATGAGGTTGCAAGCCCCAGACACAACCTCATATTAGTGGCTTTGTACGATATGCCAGATTATGCAGAAGTTATATTCTTTATTGGTCTCTTCCAGGCAGGTAAAACAATTCTTCATGCCAACTGCTGGCACATACCTGTGTGAGGCTACATTTTTTATGCTCTCGTCCATACGACAATAAAGTTTACTTACTTAGTCGTTCCTCTTCTACCGTGAGGTGTAGAGGTTTGTAAGAGAGAGTGCCATACTATTCTATCGGCTGTCTTCCTTCTGGCTTGGTTTCATTTTAGTCCTCGGTCCTTCAAATATTGTCTAATTTGTCCTCCTATCGGACGTTGGGTCGTCCTGGAGGTTTGGATCCCTGGCTCTTAGTTTCCCATGCTTGCCGGGGTAGCCGATCTTCTCCCATTCTGCAGACATGGCCAAACCATCTCAGTTGGGACTGTTCTACTTGTGTCTGCAAGGGTTGGGTTTTTAGGCCTTGACGTATCGTCTGGTTGCGGACCATGTCTCTCCTTGTTACTTTAACCACCTTCCTCAGATACCTCATTTCTGAAGTCCGCCTAGGCCGGTCACAAGCCCGGCTGAAAAAGGAGAAGGGCGGCCTCCACGGAGGCCGTAAGGAGGCAGCCCCTCCACCATGCAAAGGCACAACAGGCCAATCACCTGTTTGTCTTAAAACATGATTAGTTGTTTTCTGTATAATACGTGTTTAGATCTGTAATATATATGAACAATATTCCGAATGAAAATCAAATACTATAAATTTTATTTCCCCAGAAAGAGGCCGCCTATGTAGTGCATAGGTGTTAAGGGAACTGCGACCTGCAAATGGTGGGGAAACGTTGCTGTAACTAAACCCTGGCGCACTGTTACAAAGAAAACAAATTGATATATGAAGACACGCTAAAAGTCATTAAAATAAAACAACATAAAACGCAGAAATACATACAGTGGTTTAACAGACTTCCATCAGGAGGGTCAAAACCTACATTTGTGTCGTACTGCTCCTCAATGGTCTTGACGGGAGAGCCTTGATTGTGAAATAGTAAGTAGTAATCGTCAGTGAAACTGTATAATAAAGAAAGGAAAGACAAATGTTTTCAAAAGCGAGTTTACACATTCAAATAAAAGTTAAGATAAAGGTTTGTCATTCAATACCGTTTAGCTTCCCAATTTGACGAGACGTCAGTACGTGCTCTTTTGGTAGCTCTCTCACACCTTTAGCCACTACGGCAGTATCATTTCTTTTCTTCATTTTCTCTCCAGTCGCTGTTATTTGGCATAATTTGTATGCTCTTTCATTCATTTTTTTAATTCTCTATGCTGGATCTAGTAGGGTGAAGTCTCTAATTTTCCACTCCCCTACAGAAGTATTTGCTATGGGACTATCTTTATCTTTGACATTTTGCTTTGAGCCACTCCTCAGACGTATTTATGTTCCTCCAGATGAACGGTGGTATTATCGTAACAATACGCTACGGTAATACGCTTATCAATCGACTCAGTCGCCGGCCACCTTTGATAGAAGACGATCCTCGTTTAACACAATATGGTCTCGTACGAGGATGAATAGGTAGCCAAGATTGTCTGACTGGAGAACGCACTATCACAGACGATATGAGATAATCGTTTCACGGGACCATTCTTGTGTGTGATTATCAAGATAATCTGTCTAGAGAGACTATTTTGGCGATAGGTAGCATCTGGACATCAAATGAGTTCACATATGGTGTTTATGAGTTGTGCACAAGATGCCACTGGAAATATTACCGCATCATTAGACAGAGGTCACGTGTGGAATATTAAAATTAATATTTTAAAACACTCTTCTTCTTCTTCTTCCATCCTTAGCCATCAACCGGCAAAGCAGTATGTGGCCAGTACGCCTAGTGGCGTCTTAGGGCAACAACAAATTGATCGATCTATCGCTGTTTCCACCACGCCTAGTGGCGTCTTTGTGGAACAAAAACAGACCAAACAATCTATCATTGTTTCCGTAATCAGATTGGTTGGCAAGCAGGTGATCAGCCCACTGTGCGAAGTTTTTACGGGATGGGGTAAACAGCCCCATGCCCATACCCTCCTTAGTCGCTTTTTACGACATGCGTGGTAGGGTGCAGTGTTACTATTCTTTGCTCCCCTTTCGGGCCCCGGTAACACACGGGTGATTTTAAAACACGCCAGGGTATATTTTAAATGAAACACCCCAACCCACGTAGTGCTAGAGAGATTTGATTGGTTTGAATTCAATGAATTATATTGGAAAATTCGGCGGAAAGATAATCTGTGAGATGAACTGAGAATGAGAGATATAATCTAGCTAACTCAGAGACACAGAACAGACAGCTTCGCAACTTCATACGAGCAACTCCCAGAAAGCCAGAAAGAAAAAGAGACACTGGACTTAGAAATCACAACTATAAGTAACAGATCGAGTATTGAGCAACTTAGGAATTTAAAAGTAAACCCGCATTTTTAATACAAGACTGGAAACTTAGGAATTTGATCAATAGTCATAGAGGAATTAAACATAAGTTTTCCCAGGCCCAGTGATTTCGCAGAACACTCGCTGTTAGAGGAATTAACTCTAATTTCCCAGACCAAGTCATAGAGGAATTAAACAAAAGTTTTCTCAGGCCAGTGATGTCACAGAACACCCGCCGTCAGAGGAATTAACTCTAATTTCCAGACCTAAGCATCTAATACAGAGATGTGTCCAGTCTAAATCTGTGCAAGGAGATTGTGTATTCCCAAAATTTTGGGGTAAGTGTAAACAATTTATTTACTAATGTAAATTTTACATGTTTCTTGCTTAGTGGTTATAAATGAGGTTGGCAACCTCAACATATGAAAAGAGTATATTCATAAACCACTACAGCAAGCGCTGGTGATTTCTTCTAGCTAGTCGTGCGGAAAACCCGACAGCAGAGGTGACCCCAGACTCCGGCTGGAGCAGTGATGAGTGTTGACTACATCACATGTGCCTCGGGTGTAGCATATCATTTTGTGAGATATATGTAACTTGTTAATGTTAGTTCACGTACAAATCATTATTCGCGCTATCCAGACACATTTCCCAGTTAATCCCCAGAGGAATAATGGTGATTTCTATTCATCTTTCCTGAGTTACACTGCGTGTACTCAAGAATTTAATTCTTCTGAGAGATTAACATTGGTGGGTTGACAACGAGAAGATGCTTACAACTCAGTGTACTTAGCAGAGGCATTTTGTTGTTTCTAATTGGTACAAAAATTCGTGGAACGAAGTTAGTTGTGTGTCCTGTTCTGAGGCGCAGAATGACTATTTGTTCTGATCTGTTCATAGCTTGGTAGTCATCCTGCGTTGATGTTGGTGGCTTTCTGATTGATTTAATCATCTTTTTCTTCTGATCGTACGTAACTGGTACATCCGGTTGCTCGTCTGCAGCACCTTCTTTAGCCAGTCCGTCTGCTCTCTCGTTTCCTGGTATTCCACAATGAGACGGTATCCACTGCATGGCGACCCTGCGCTGGTTGCACAGTTCAGAAAGTAGGGCCTGTATAACTGGCAATTTTCTGGACTGAAGTGCTTGGAGTGCTGATCTTGCATCTGTCAGGAATACTACAGGCTGTGGACCGAGATTGGTGTTCAGTAGTTTCTCAGTTGCCACCTTGATTGCCTGGACTTCTGCATCATAGTTGTTACAGAATTTCCCCGTTGGTACTCTGACCGTATCCCTAGTGTTGTTTGGGTATTCTATGTACACTCCTGCTCCTCCATTCTTTACTGCATTCTGTGCTGACCCATCCGTGTATACTCGGACCCAGAGGTTCTGTGGGCATTCATCATCCAGGAAACTGAGAGTGACTGTCCTACGTTGGACGCTGTTCTGTTCATCCCTGTCGAATATTCCTTTCACTTTTGTGTGGATGTGTACTGGTAGCCCATGCTCCTCTCTCCAAGGGGTTTGTTCTGACACAGACTTTAGGGGGCTGTTAACTTCAGGCAGGTCTGAGGTTTGTGTACGAAATCGTTTGGCCTGGTGGATAAAGCTGCTTCTTTTCAGTCGCCCCATTGCTAGGTTTTTGGAATATGTCCTTCATTGGATGGCTCGGCATACAGAGGAACTTTTCTGCCTGTGTTAGCACTTTCGTGTCTCTGCGTTCTCTCAGTGCTTTTATCCTCCCCATTTTCTCCATCTCCACTATAGGCGTTGATTTCATTGCCCCCGTGATGACTCTAAGCGCCTGGTTTTGCACCTTATCTAGCTCTTGTAATGTGGTGCTTGATGCTGGACACCACGCAGCTGACCCATATTCCAGGTGTGGTCGTATGCCCTGCTGGTAAACATGTATACAAAATTCAAGACTGGCAATTCAGCCATGTGTACATGTGGACAGGCACTCCAGACTGCGGAGCACGTACTTCAAGATTGCCCCGAATATGATATATTGAGGCAAACCCACTGGAAACAACACTGGAAGCAAAACTATATGGACCTCTGTATGAACTACAAAAGACAGTGAAGTTTATACAAGAAACAACATTGCAGATATAGACAATATAGTTCAAGCGAACGGAAAGAAGAAGAAGAAGTTGTGTGTGAAACGCAGGGAATCAACATCAACCACCTAAATCGGACAAGTTGTGTGAAGGAGTGTCACCAAGCAGTGACGAAAATCAAAGCTGCAGTACTCACCTAAAAGTTAAGTGCTTATAAAAAGGCACCAGCAAAAAGGACATAATTTTTCTGAACTAAATACTCACTTTAAATCTCTGTGAAGAGAAAATTGGATTCCAATATTAAATCACCAGCATTGTATTTATTTTAAACTGTTAATACTAATTGATTATTAAATTTGTTACCTGTTGTTTTAAAAATAAACAATCATAGTCGATTCAGTTTTTTTATACGTATGACAGCAAACGTATGAGCCAGAACTCTCTCTCTCTCTCTCTCTCTCTCTCTCTCTCTCTCTCTCTCTCTCTCTATATATATATATATATAATATATATTATATATATATATATATATATATATATATATATATATATATATATATATATATATATTTACCTCTAAACAGTTATACTATTATAAGAGGAATTCGCTGAATTAAATCAGCTGGGGCTTGAACGGGCTAAAACCGTTGCTTAAATTCTTCACAAAAGGCGGCGGACAGATATAAGTTAACCATTGTTCAGCGCTATGCCGCATGGTTCTTGACTTCTAAATTATCTTGTGAAGGTTCCTTTCGGATAGAAGCGCCATTACACTTCTATCTACATCTCTGCAAAGAGTAATCTTGTGCGAATCTTAAAAACCTTTGACGGCCCAGTTTAGACACTCTTGAGTTTTTGCCATTGTTGGACCACTACTGCAAAGCATGGGATGCAATCCGTGACACCCAAGGAGCATAGGCCTTTAACAAACACCTTCCAAGTCCATCTGTCACGTGCCATCAGCTCAGGTTTTTCTCACGTCTTCCTTGGCAATTTCACTTCTCTCTCCCGTTCTCTTCTCCGTGTGTTTTATAGTCTACTACTACCCTGTGGATTCAAGAACAAGAACTGCTTGGTTATACTATCAGAACGTTTCCTCAACGTGTATCTTATCCATCGCCAGCGTCATCTCGTACTCCACGTATTTGTTTGGTTCTTGTCATCTCTTGTTCCACGTACTTGTCTGGTTCTTGTCATCTCTTGTTCCACGTACTTGTCTGGTTCTTGTCATCTCTTGTTCCACTGGTACTTGTCTGGTTCTTGTCATTTCTTGTTCCACGTACTTGTCTGGTTCTTGTCATCTCTTGTTCCACTGGTACTTGTCTGGTTCTTGTCATCTCTTGTTCCACGTACTTGTCTGGTTCTTGTCGTCTCTTGTTCCACTGGTACTTGTCTGATTCTTGTCATCTCTTGTTTCTCATACTTGTCTGGTTCTTGTGATCTTTTGTTCCACTGGTACTTGTCTGGTTCTTGTCATTTCTTGTTCCACGTACTTGTCTGGTTCTTGTCATCTCTTGTTCCACTGGTACTTGTCTGGTTCTTGTCATCTCTTGTTCCACTGGTACTTGTCTGGTTCTTGTCATCTCTTCTTCCACTGGTACTTGTCTGGTTCTTGTCATCAGTTCCGCATTGATGATATTGTCATACCATTTCAATCTTTCAATTGTCTGCAAGCACCCATTTATGAAAACCTCTAGCTTTTTGTTTTCTTCTCCATGTTTCAGAGCCATACAATAGGACTGACTTAACATTAAAGTTGATTCTTATTTTTATGTTGGACTTGACTGCTCTTGATCTCCATATGTTTCCCAATGCAAAAAAGCTCCTCTTTTTTTTTTTTTTTTTTTTTAATTCTAATGCTCATATCACTGTCTGTCCGTCAAACTTTGTCCTAAAAGTTACCAAGCAACGTGTACTATTCTACATGTTGTAGTGGTAAGCCTTCGACCTTGTTAAAATTTCTTGCATTTATTTTCATTATCTTTGTCTTTTCCTTGTGTATTTTCAGATCCACTTGCTGTGACCTCTCATCTAGTGACGGCTTGGCTTTCATATTATGCATTTTTAACCATAAATAAATAAAGTTTTTAAATGTAGTGCACAAAATTGTCTACTTGTATATTAAAATGTATTAGTAGCCATAGCAGATACTAACGTAGGGGAGAGAAGTGTTAGAGACTTCATTTCATTAGGTCCAGTGTAATAAGGTGATGTGACCAGTTCCCTTCCTCGCTACCTTTGCCTTCCCTAATTCAAGAGCAGAGTCAGGTAATGTCACACTACCAGGATCCGATCCCGGAACCCGTAAGTGTGCTGCCAGAGGCCAGCTGTCTTGGGCCTTACATTGTATTTCTGATACATATTCGTACGTTTACTATAAAAGGAAGGGAAGCAAATCTCCTTCGATTTTTCTAATAAAAGATTATTTCCCTTTTTAATCTTGACATTGACCTCTGCAGAGAAACTACGCAAATTACGTGGTGAAGTCTGGGAGATACTGCTATTTCCAGTGCCAAGGAAAGCATTTAGCAAGATCAAAGATCAACAACATTAAAATTGGCCAAAGTCAGACAACTGATGGCTAAACAGGCGGGTTTTGGTCAAAACTGATCCACTACAGACCAGATATCAACAATGCACATTTTTTTGAACAGAACTTGGAACTGACTTCTCCACCTTACACTGGATCTCTGTACATTGACAAGACCTTCGATAAATTTGATTTTTGGAACTTAGAGACGCTCTAGAGTCCCCAGTTAAGTAATTAATCTAATACAGCCTTTCTGAACCTTGCTATTCCTGATGGAACCCTTGAAATAATTGTCAGGTCTCAGAGAATGCCTGCATAAAACTGTTGTATCTACAGCTCATGGTACTTTAGCGTGACCGGTAAGTTGTAAATAGAATAATCTAATAAAAATTATCAATGCTCTTTTGAATAGAGAATGATCTTTTTTCTGTGAAACTGTTTATTTTGATCAACTTTTTAGCCTACTCTTTTTGTGTGGCCTCCTCCCCACAGAGGATATCAACCGTAATGCAAGTCAGTAGAGTAGGTAGAAGAAATGTCATGGGTTAAAAAAAAAATTTCCACTTGTTGTTTTTTTTTTAACCTTGTCGGGATATTTCTGAAATAATATCCTAATATCCATTAGTAGGCCTAATAGCCTTATCACAAATTTCTACTCTACAAGATGATATTGACACATAGTATGTGCAAGAGTACTTTTCTTCCTTATTTAAAACTAAAATTGACTTTTTAGCCAACCTTTGTAGAAAAAACAAAAATCGAGGAAGTTGAGGGGAACTGCGGTAAGACGTGTAGTACAATGGATGGGTTTGAAAAAAAAATCGAAAAAAGGTGATTCGTCTTACGAGGACAAAAGACAAAGAAAGTAGTCTACGTTACGGCCACAAGGCCTTCGTCAGGAAAAGAAAGAAAGTAAAGGCTAGATAGGAGACATAAGAACTTAAAGAAATATAAAAATAAAACCTAGGTACTTCCCTGAAGGCGAAGCATGGCTGAAAAGGAAGTGACTTCTGCCCCCGGATGTACACAATACATACTAAGAAACTAAAAACTAAAAAACGAAACTGAACAAACTACTACCCAAACGTAATAAAAGTGGGGACTGGAAATAGAAGAGGACAGAATAAGTAGGAGATAAATGAATACGAAATCAAAAATCAAGACAAATTAGAAACCGTGTATATCCATACATATTATGGAGGATGACATAAAAATAGAAGAATAGGATAAGAGTGGAAAGAGTCAAAATAGAGCAAGAGAGGAAAGGGTGACCTCAGACAAAGGTGTGGAACGTGTTGAGACCGGCTGGTTTTAGACACCCCATGCGGTGGATAAGACGGTTCTCAAGCTGTTCTCGGCTGGCAGTGTCAGAGGAGCAGGATCGGATCGCAGTGACCTGGATGTCGATGGGACCATGGTGGTCAGGACTATTGAAGTGTGTGGCAACTGGTGTGGACTTTTGCTGAGAGATGTCATTTAAGTGCTGGCTGAATCTGTCCCCTAGTCGTTTGCCTGTTTGGCCAATATAGGTTTTGCAGCAACGTTTACATATGATCGTATAAATGACATTACGCGATTCACACGTGAAGCTACTAGTGATGGTGTACGTAGCCTTAGGGAAGGACACCTTCTGGGTTGAGATGACATACTTGCACGTGTTGCATCGTGTCCGACCACAGGGTAGTGTGCCAAAGTGAGTGGCATTCTCCTTTGGGAGACGGCTGTGAACAAGAAGATCCTTCAAGTTCTTGTCGCGTCTATATGCCACCAAAGGTGCTTCACCGAATACTTCTTGGGTCGCAGGCTCTACTTGGAGGATAGGGAGGTGGCGGAAAAGTATCTGTTTGACAGCAGGACTGTGAGGGTGACGGCTGAAGATTAATTTGACTCTAGATGTTGGATTTCTTCCGTAGCAGACTTTATCCGGAACATGTTTCTCACCTCTGCTCTCCAACGTATGCTCCCCCGCCCTTTGTGCCAAGACGACGATGACTCTTTCGTCAGGAGGCCCTCATACCTCACTATAAATCCACTTCAGATAGAGTCAAATTAATCTTGATCCATCACCCTCACAGTACTGCTGTCAAACAGATACTTTTCCGCCACCTCCCTATCCTCCAAGTAGAGCCTGCGACCCAAGAAGTATTCGGTGAAGCACCTTTGGTGGCATATAGACGCGACAAGAACTTGAAGGATCTTCTTGTTCACAGCCGTCTCCCAAAGGAGAATGCCACTCACTTTGGCACACTACCCTGTGGTCGGACACGATGCAACACGTGCAAGTATGTCATCTCAACCCAGAAGGTGTCCTTCCCTAAGGCTACGTACACCATCACTAGTAGCTTCACGTGTGAATCGCGTAATGTCATTTATACGATCATATGTAAACGTTGCTGCAAAACCTATATTGGCCAAACAGGCAAACGACTTGGGGACAGATTCAGCCAGCACTTAAATGACATCTCTCAGCAAAAGTCCACACCAGTTGCCACACACTTCAATAGTCCTGACCACCATGGTCCCATCGACATCCAGGTCACTGCGATCCGATCCTGCTCCTCTGACACTGCCAGCCGAGAACAGCTTGAGAACCGTCTTATCCACCGCATGGGGTGTCTAAAACCAGCCGGTCTCAACACGTTCCACACCTTTGTCTGAGGTCACCCTTTCCTCTCTTGCTCTATTTTGACTCTTTCCAATCTTATCCTATTCTTCTATTTTTATGCCATCCTCCATAATATGTATGGATATACACGGTTTCTAATTTGTCTTGATTTTTGATTTCGTATTCATTTATCTCCTATTTATTCTGTCCTCTTCTATTTCCAGTCCCCACTTTTATTACGTTTGGGTAGTAGTTTGTTCAGTTTCGTTTTTTAGTTTTTAGTTTCTTAGTATGTATTGGGTACATCCGGGGGCAGAAGTCACTTCCTTTTCAGCCATGTGTTGCACACATATTCTTTTGTGTGGCGCGCAGATTACGGTTGTTACGCATACAAATGGAAAATGTAATTATTTGTCTAATATATTTATCTTTGAATTCACGATTATTAGTCTAAGGGACAGAACTCAGATTAGTCGATGTGTATTCATTCTGTGAGTGATCTGTTCTTGTATCTTTCCTGAAGATCGAACTCAGCGTAGGGATCTAGGTTTACAGCAATCTATTCTTTGTTTGGTTAGAAATATAATGTTCTTGCTTCAGAATATCTATGGCCCGAATCTATGTGTATTTCTTGTCTATGTAGGACGAGACTGTCTTATATCTTAATATCTTTGTATGTCTAAGTCGAACTATATCTTCGGTGTCGAACTCGGGGTCATAGGTTGTTCGGCGGATGTGTCGCAAAGTCGACGTGAGAAGGTTCCGCCCTGATGGGTGCTGTGTGATTTGTAGCGGCCTGTCGCCGGAAAAAGTGATCTCTATATTAATGGGGAAAGAGATAGTCTCTTTAGACATATCATGTATTATTCACCCCAGTGTTCATTCTTACTGCCAAGGAAGGGCAGAATCATATTCTAGTGTATTTCTGATACCAAGGTAAAGACGCATTTCTTATGAACTTTTCCTGAGTCATTGTATTCGATGAGCAGTCGTACGGTTGTACGTTTAGACGAATATTAACCAGATGAATATGACATTCATACCTAGCAGCACCATATTATGTGATGAAGTCAATTGTATAAATGGTAGAAGCTACAACGCAAGGAGGACATTTAATGTATGATCAGCTTTGATTGTGCTTCATAGTTTGTATCCTGGGTGAGCGACAACTCACTGGGAGAAGCCATTTTGAATTCTATATTTTCCAATCATCGAGGAGAGAACAGGGATGCCCCTTACTATCACCTGATGAGTCCTGAGATCACTGCTACAGAAGAGAACCCACTATTAGTGGTTCAATATTATTATCAAAGAAATATGTGCTGAACTTTACCCAAAGGAATCTTCGCTAGACGAGGTTAGGTCTAGGAACCATTTTGAATATATTATTTATGAACTGACGTGCTCGGTCAGTGAAGACAGATGATTGTCTATATTGGAATCACTGGATGCTTGTTTACTGAGATTCCATTATGCTGTCATGCAACATGAATGCCGATTTAAAACTGAAGACTATTGTTACACGTATATGATGATGTTGTGCCAACCTGTTGCCTGTTCCTGTGTCGTCGAAGTGTGTGTCCATTAAATACAAGAAAACGTAAACAGTAGTTCGTCTTACACTTCCTGCCACGAGTGAGTGAGATTGCCTTATTGTCAACTCTCAGAACATTTTTCCAGCATTCGCGTACTGTTGTATCCTCACTCCAAATCAATACACCACTGCGTAGGTCGAGTTGACCTTTGGTTTGTCTTCATGTTTGACAACACCTATCGAACACGATTACTACAAACACCTCAAGTAACACTGGTGGTCAAGCAACGCCAACACTGGTGACCGAAGATTAGACCATAACAACACTGGTAATCTTTATCAACTGGTAGGCCAGATTTCTGGGTCAATCTGCACAGTGAGCATTTTGAGAAGTTAACAGCTACTGATACCAGACCGTTTCCTGTGGCCTGATACGACACACATTAACACAAGTAGACAAGTTTGCAGTACAACTCTACAGTCGATGTCAGCGTGACCTGTCCTATCGAGCGTATACTGAAACTAGGTCAGTGTTGACATTTCTGATGAAACAGACAGCGTTACACAGCAAGTTTGTTCATAAGAAGTAACTGTGTTAGCGAGAAGTGCTATGGAACTGAGAAGTCCTACTTTCATCGATGGATCTTCTTATGCTCTATATTTGAACATTGTAATAATTAGATTAAGAATTTAATATATTAAAGTGGCAGTTTAATTTGATTGGAAACTGAACCATTTTATTTTGTAATACTGAGCCTTCTCTGCAGACACTTCTACAACACATTTCATTATATTATATGCATTTATATGACATATATGTATTTATGTTAAATGTTATATATTATTTGTGTGTCTATGTTGTGGGTGTGTGACTATTATATGGTATACCACGTAGAGAGGTCATATAATAGCGTTCTATAGGTGCAATTTTCTTTGTTGAAAATTTGCTGCAACATCTGTTGCTATTTTTGTTAGCTGTGATGATCTGTCCCATCGTTGTTTTCATAATATTTTTTCTGTTCTTCAGTTTTGTTTTGATTTGTTCGTATTTGTAGATCTACCCTGTCCTATAATTTAGTTCTATACACATTTATATTTATACACTGTGACGTCATTTGTCTTGTTTATTTCCTCGCAGTTATCATCACATACTTTGTGACATTATATTTGGTTAAGCTTTTTCATTTATTTGATTTCTGCGAATGTTTTCATGTTGTCTTTGATAATTGTACTTTATGTATGTTGTTAGTTGACATATACTACAAAATATACTTGATCATACACTACTAGCTGTGTAGTGAACTTAAGAGAAATAATCAACTGATGGCTGGAGAGAAAGCTTCAAATAGAAGAAAAAAAATTAGAAGCTGAAGAAAAAAGATTACAAAGAGAAGCTGAGGCTGAACAAAAGAGATTAGACAGAGAAGCTGAGGAGAAAAAAGCAATAAGAGAACATGAACATCAAAGAGAACTTTTAGCATTTGAGTTAGAAAAATTGAAATTGACAAATATGAGTAATGTTAATCAGTCAAATGGTAATAGTGGTAAACCCTTTACTTATAAGGTCAAGGTACCAGCGTTCAATCCTTCCAGTGACGAAATTACATTCTGGCTGGATCGTTTTGAACGTTCTTGTCGAGCTCATAATGTGGATAAATCACAATATGCTAACCAGTAGTCAGAAAATTTGAAAGGTGATTCTCTAACTAGTTTAAGTTTGGTTGAAGAGGCTGACAAGGATAATTATGATGTTATTAGAACAGCTTTATTGAAAAAATATCAATTAACAGAGGAAGGTTACCGTACTTTGTTTAAGAAAATGGTACCTGAATCAGGGGTATAATTCTCAGAATTCATTGCAAGGACACGTCTTACATTTAATCGTTGGATTGAGTTGTCCAAAACAGAAAAGACATATGAAGCCCTTATGGACTTGTTGCTCAGAGACAAGATTATGTCAAGTGTTAATAAACCATTCCTTGAATTCCTACATGAGCGTAAACCCAAGACACTAAAAGAAATGGAAGAATATTGTACCCAATACGTCACGGCACATCCGGACGTAGTTTTTAGCAATGCTAAGGTTAAAGAAAGTATGCCAGTTGCATCAGCAACACCATACAACCCTAATTACTCACACAAATTTCAGGGACCTCAAAACAGATTTGAAAAAAAAGGGTAACCATAATAGTTATCAAAACCAAGGTAACCAGTCATTTCAGGGTTCTTCTGCGAAGTACTGGAGACGAGCTGACAGCCCTCGATTCAGGGGTGGTCATAATTATAGAAATTTCCGCAGAGGAAGTCATTATAGAAACTACCCAAGTCATCCATCATGGAGACAACAAGACCATAGTTATAGAGATACTCATTATAATGAATATGATAATGGTAACCATGAGAACTATGACTCAAACCCAAATAGGGGTTACAATAGAGGAAACAATAATGATTACAGAGGCAATAATAATCGAGGTAGATCACAATATAAAAAACATAAATCACATTATCAGGCAAACTCTGCACAGCAAGAGTCACATGAAGCCTATAAACAGACTAAAGATAATAATGATGCTAATAATATGGCATGTTCCGCTTTTGATTTTGGGAGAGCATCTCAGTGCTCCCAATGCAAAACATTATTTGAACCAACTACGGTGTCCACTTTAAGTTGAGGCCATCCTCTTCCTGCTCTTCCTGCGTCAGTCGCTCATGATGGAAGAGGTTCTCTTGTCTTACATAAAGGTTTAGTAAATGACAATCCAGTCTCAGTTCTTTTTGATTCTGGATGCACCACAATTGGTGTTAGGCAGTCGCTTGTAGATCCTTCTCGTGCCACTGGAAAAGTAGTCAAATGTGTAACATTTGGCGGCACCTTAGAGAAATACTCTACTGCTATCATTAGGATTGCTACTCCTTTCTTTACAGGAGATGTACACGCATGTCTTCTGCCGAATCCGATCGCTGATCTTATCATCGGTCGTATTCACGGAGTCAAAGAATGCACTCCGCAACAAATTTCCGTTTGGGAAAAACAAAATATGCAAACTGCTAATGCTGTAGTCACTAGAGCTCAGGCTCTTAATATGCCTCAAACTTCATCTACTGAAGATAATGAAGTGCATAACCAAGATGATCCCTTGGTAATTTCTCGTGACTCGTTTATAAAACAGCAAGAAGATGATCCGACTCTAAAGAAATTCTTCACTCTTGCAACAAAAGGTGATCCGAATAAAGATACAAAGCGTAAATCTTGGATTACAATGAAGAATGGCGTACTTGTACGTATGGTGCAAGACTCCACTAAGTCAAGTCATTCTCAGATTCTTGTTCCCAAGAATTTGAGAGTTAAAATTTTGCAACACGCACACGACTCTCAGTGTGATGGACATATGGGTTTTTCCCGTACAAAGTCAAGAGTTCTTGCGGCTTTCTTTTGGCCTTTTGTGAACAAAGACATACGGATTTATTGTCGATCTTGTATAGTATGTCAAGAAGTCAAATCCAAAGGTCCACGCCATGCTGCACCTATTCAGGCTGTAGACATTCCTATTCGACCATTTCAGAAAATGGCGATAGACATCATTGGTCCATTTAAGATCAAATCTGCTAGAGGACATCAGTTTATCTTAATATGTGTGGACATGTGCACACGTTGGCCAGAGGCTATTCCTCTGAAGAGCATTACTACTGCTGACATTGCAGATGCTCTTTGGCTTATATTTTCTCGTCTGGGATTCCCCGGAGAAATATTATCAGATCATGGTACCCAACTAATATCGGATACCATGTCTCAAGTAATGTCTACTCTGCAGATAGAGAGATCTTTGAGTAGTATCTATCATCCTATGTCCAATGGGATGGTGGAACGTCTAAATAGAACACTCAAAAACTTACTAGGGAAAATAACTGAGGATCATCCTCAAGATTGGGACAGGGTTTTACCCGCGGCCTTCTTCGCTTACAGAGAGGTCCCCAATGAACATACAGAATTTTCTCCCTTTGAACTTGTCTTTGGCGCGCGACCGCGCGGCCCTATGTCTTTGCTTCATGATCTCATAACCGCTGATAATATTACCGATGACACAAAATCTTCCTACGAATATGTCATCGCGCTGAGACAAAAGATTATCGAAGCATACAAATTGGCAACTTCTTCTTCTGAATTTGCTAAGCAGAAGGCAAGACAATTTGCCAATAGGAAAAGAACCTTACGACAACTTTGTCCTGGTGACAAAGCATTTGTTTTACTACCTTGTAGGGAAAACAGACTTCTTATTTCTTGGAAATACGATATAATCTCGAAAATTTCCGATGTTGACTACATTGTCGATATTGATGGAAAGCATAAAACCTTCCACATCAATATGCTTACGGAATTCCATGAACGTCCGGATTATTTACAGCCTATTTTCCAGGCAACGGACGATTCACCAGTCCAACATGGTCATCCTTCATCACCGTCCGTACTACAGGATGAGGAAAACAAGTTTTTCGGATGTTAATCTTCCGCTTCGATGATTCCACTTCATTCGAGTGAATCATGGAAAAAACTTTACTGTTTCTCCGAATTTGTCTCTAGGAGAACAGCGACACGTTTCGGCTATGTTACAAACATTTCAGGATGTCCTTACTGACATCCCTGGACAAACTCATGTTATTGAACATGACATTATTCTAACTGACCATAATTCTATTAGGGTCAGACCTTATCCTATCCCTATACATTTTCAAGCACAGGTTGAGAAGGAGTTGGATGAGATGATAGATTTAAAAATAATTGAACCATCCACTTCTGCATATTCTTCGCCGATGGTTATTGTTCGGAAAAAAGACAATAACGTACGTCTTTGCGTTGACTATCGCAAATTGAATCAAGTTACAAAGTTCGATGCTGAACCTATGCCTTTACTAGAAGAGCTACTTACTAGGCTTTCTAAATCTCATTTTTTCACTAAACTAGATTTGTCTAAAGGATATTGGCAAGTTCCTTTATCTGAATGCGCCAAACTAATTACGGCTTTTTCTACACCTAGAGGCCTTTTTCAATGGAATTTCATGCCTTTCGGCCTTATGAACGCACCAGCTACATTCGTACGCATGATGCGTCGAATCCTATCTTATCGGTCAGATGTCATCGCGAACCTAGACGACATCTGTCTTTTCATCGATACTTGGGAAGATAACTATTCGGGGTTAGTTGAATTACTATCTACTCTACGCAAGTATAACCTGACAGCGAAACCGTCTAAAGCCTGCATTGGTTTTAGCGAAATTTCTTTCCTAGGCCATCGAGTGGGTCATGGTTTCCTAAAGACAGAGGACCATAATATCACTAAGATACTTAACATCTCTATTCCTAAGACTAAAAAGCAAGTGCGAAGTCTCTTAGGTCTTATTCAATTTTATGGAAGATTCATTCCGAATCTATCCTCTATCATGGCACCTCTTTCTACACTACTAAAGAAAGGGTCTCCTAATATGGTCCACTGGTCACAGGAATGCCAATCCTCTTTGGATAAGATCAAAACTTTGTTCTCAACACCACCTATTTTAGTGTTACCTACTACAGATAAGACATTTGTTCTTCGTAGTGACGCTTCATCCACTGGGATTGGAGCGGCACTAATGCAAGAGTACTCTGGAACTCTGCATCCTGTAATGTATATCTCCAGAAAACTTAATGCTGCAGAAAGGAATTATTCGGTTTTAGACCGTGAACTATTGGCTATGGTTTGGTCAATACTCAAACTACAAAGATGCCTTCTAGGTGCACATTTCATAGTAGAAACCGATCAGAAAGCTCTTACGGCTATACAGAGTGAGAATTTGAAGAGCTCGAGGTCTACTCGATATGGAATTGCTCTTCAACCTTTTCATTTTTCGGTACGAGCTATCCGTGGATCAGATAATGTGATGGCAGACATTTTGTCTAGATGCCCACATGATTCCACCTGACTGTTGGGTCTTGGACTTCTTGACACTTCCAACTCTACAACAGTTTTTCTTTTCTATATCAAGATAAATACACATTGTCATTAGTAATATAGTGATTGTATCACTACTATCACTACGTTCATTGATATATATATATTCACCGATACTCGTTGATGATTTTTCTTTTTTGTCAATCATGTACTTATAGTGCTTAAATATGAAATTGTTATATGCATTGTGTCATTGCCAGCATTGTAGTATACGTTGGTGGCACCTCCCTGGAAACATTTATGCTTAAGAGAAATACTTTCTCTGAGAGGTTGAGATGTATTCTCACCAGTCGATCTATATTTCGACTTTGCCTTAATTTGGCTTATAAATTCCAGATATTTCTCATCTGCGCAGTATTTGTGCGTTGTGAGCCTATTGTATGTTGCTCTCAGATGAAAAAAAAATGATTTTCATTTTTTTTTCCCGGGGGGTGTGGTAGTCTGTTGCGCACATATTCTTTTGTGTGGCGCACAGATTACGGTTGTTACGCATACAAATGGAAAATGTAATTATTTGTCTAATATATTTATCTTTGAATTCACGATTATTAGTCTAAGGGACAGAACTCAGATTAGTCGATGTGTATTCATTCTGTGAGTGATCTGTTCTTGTATCTTTCCTGAAGATCGAACTCAGCGTAGGGATCTAGGTTTACAGCAATATATTCTTTGTTTGGTTAGAAATAGATTGTTCTTGCTTCAGAATATCTATGGCCCGAATCTATGTGTATTTCTTGTCTATGTAGGACGAGACTGTCTTATATCTTAATATCTTTGTATGTCTAAGTCGAAATATATCTTCGGTGTCGAACTCGGGGTCATAGGTTGTTCGGCGGATGTGTCGCAAAGTCGACGTGAGAAGGTTCCGCCCTGATGGGAGCTGTGTGATTTGTAGCGGCCTGTCGCCGGAAAAAGTGATCTCTATATTAATGGGGAAAGAGATAGTCTCTTTAGACATATCATGTATTATTCACCCCAGTGTTCATTCTTACTGCCAAGGAAGGGCAGAATCATATTCTAGTGTATTTCTGATACCAAGGTAAAGACGCATTTCTTATGAACTTTTCCTGAGTCATTGTATTCGATGAGCAGTCGTACGGTTGTACGTTTAGACGAATATTAACCAGATGAAGATGACATTCATACCTAGCAGCACCATATTATGTGATGAAGTCAATTGTATAAATGGTAGAAGCTACAACGCAAGGAGGACATTTAATGTATGATCAGCTTTGATTGTGCTTCATATGTGCTTCATAGTTTGTATCCTGGGTGAGCGACAACTCACTGGGAGAAGCCATTTTGAATTCTATATTTTCCAATCATCGAGGAGAGAACAGGGATGCCCCTTACTATCACCTGATGAGTCCTGAGATCACTGCTACAGAAGAGAGCCCACTACTAGTGGTTCAATATTATTATCAAAGAAATATGTGCTGAACTTTACCCAAAGGACTCTTCGCTAGACGAGGTTAGGTCTAGGAACCATTTTGAATATATTATTTATGAACTGACGTGCTCTGTCAGTGAAGACAGATGATTACCTATATTGGAATCACTGAATGTTTGTTTACTGAGATTCCATTATGCTGTCATGCAACATGAATGCCGATTTAAAACTGTAGACTATTGTTACACGTATATGATGATGTTGTGCCAACCTGTTGCCTGTTCCTGTGTCGTCGAAGTGTGTGTCCATTAAATACAAGAAAACGTAAACAGTAGTTCGTCTTACACTTCCTGCCACGAGTGAGTGAGATTGCCCTATTGTCAACTCTCAGAACATTTTCCAGCATTCGCGTACTGTTGTATCCTCACTCCAAATCAATACACCACTGCGTAGGTCGAGTTGACCTTTGGTTTGTCTTCATGTTTGACAACACCTATCGAACACGATTACTACAAACTCCTCAAGTAACACTGGTGGTCAAACAACACCAACACTGGTGACCGAAGATTAGACCATAACAACACTGCAACTTTATCACCATGCTTCGCCTTCAGGGAAGTACCTAGGTTTTATTTTTATATTTCTTTAAGTTCTTATGTCTCCTATCTAGCCTTCACTTTCTTTCTTTTCCTGACGAAGGCCTTGTGGCCGTAACGTAGACTACTTTCTTTGTCTTGTGTCCTCGTAAGACGAATCACCTTTTTTCGATTTTTTTTCAAACCCATCCATAGAAACAACAAATAAAGAAGTAGTTAAGCGTAGCTTACATTTCATGAAATTAATCTCTTTCTTTATCATAAATTTTAAAAACGCATTAGGCTAGCATAATAAATTTATGTTAAATAACTGGATTAAGCTAAAGTGGGATTTAAGATCAGTCCACGGGTTTCTGGCTCTTCCATTTAACCCCAGGATAAATGGGGACCTTGTGTCTTTCTTGGTTCGAACTTGATAGCAAATAGATAGAAACAACGAGGCGCAGTAAGTACGATCTTTAAGAGGGTTTTTTTGCGCCCATTCATTCCTAACATAATTCAGTTTTTAGAATACCGAATAGTAACAATACTCTATTAGGCTTCTAGTTTTTGTGAAAACTAGATTGGGAAGTATGCCGCGAGATATTGTGGGAGGTAAGGAAGGTAAAGGAGCCCGTTACACGCCCATTGCGCCATACTGGGAATATGGTGTTAGGCCCATATTTTCTTGATCATCATCACACAAGGAGTGATGTGCTGAGCATCATGGAACACTGGCCTACCAAGCCAGGAAGCCAGTGCACTAACCACTGCGCCACCGCGGCTTTGAGATATATTGGCGTACCGTAAAATTCATGTCGCCGCATCGCGCCAAATGCAATGAACGAATCCTACTGTGTCACAACGGACCACTGGTGTGTACGGGGTACAACAGTGATACACCACACTCTGCCCCCGGCACACTTCTGGCCCCCTCATGGGTTGTTGTGCTGGGTGAACGTTAGGGTATATGTGCAATAACTTCCATTTGTTGTTTCGTCGTCGGCGAGTTGTACGATTTTAATTCTTTTTCTTACACGAGTGTATTTAATTATTAACCGATATTTTCACAATGGACAAGTTTCTGAGAGGCACTGACGAAACATCGAAATAGAAGTTTAAGAGTAGTAGTAGGAAATACCACGATGATTATTTGAAATTCGGTTTTGTGTTTTCTGATCAGGCTATCTTTACAGGCTTTTCTTTAACTTGCAACGTATGTCACCTTCAAATCTTGCAATCGATTTTTCGATCACTTCCAGATGAGCAATAGCTCTGAAACTTGGCATAGTTGTGTATTCCCGATGACAATACAATAATCAGTCGTAAAAATAATAAAATGAATAACATTAAAATTAATATTAATTTTGTGTGTGTATTGTTTCATCAGTGAAATGGGCGATAACTGCAAATAATCTAGGTGTATTCTTTCCAACAACGTTGTTTTTCTTGAGAGAAATATTGAAATTTCTCCTCCCTCCCCCCTCCATACACACACACACTATCGCACTCGCGTGCACAGACATACACGCAACTGACAACTACATTTAAAAAAATGTAATTTACAACTCTTATCAAAATTTAAAAAAATAAAAAATATTGACTTTCCGTGTAATATACTGAATAATGAAATCCGCCTCCTGTGCTCTGGACTCGTTTATCGCAAACTGATAACGTCATTAGCGGATCGATTACATTTGACTTAAATGTACATACAAAAAATAACACTAAAAAGAAAAAAATATAAAAAACAATATTTTAAACACAGGGTTTTAATGCACTAAAAAGCCACAAATAATTTTTCACGGAGTTTATAGCTTGTTGTCAAAAATGTAACATCAAATTGATAAAAAGCCTGGAGCGCTGATTCTACATGAAATTAATTTCTGCTTTATACTTTATTAGACACTTGTGGATAAAATATATGATAAGCGCTTAAGAATAATGCACATAACTCAGTACGCACAACAAATGTAGTTCAATAATGCCGGAGAGAAGAAGAGAGCGCACAATTATGTCACAAATTCCAAAAATAATCAAAAACAGCAAAAAACTACCACAAAAAAAAAACGTTGATGAAAAGATGCTCGACAAAGACACGTATAAACACAACGAAAGCTGCGAGAAGAAGGAGCTAGCCTCTCCTTGCTGCGCGGTAGGCGTCTCGAAATATTTTGCCTACTGCGCATGGCCGCGAACACCCGCGAGGTGCCCGCGAATGGCAAAAATGGGTTACGCTTTATCTCGCGTGAATGAGCGAATCCGCGAATACGGAACACGTGAATACCGAGAATTGACTGTATTTGAAATAAAAAATATCTCGTGGTTAAACTGCGTGAGTCTATGTACGGATGGTGCGGCTGCAATGACGGGGAGGGTTAGCGGCTTGGCTTCAAAAGTTCGATCTAAAAACTCAATGGACACATTGTTTTGTTCATAGAGAGACTCTCTTGGCAAAGACGTTTCCACCAGATTTAATGTCTGCATTAAATAATATTGTAAAAATAGTAAACTTCATCAAATCAAACCGTTACAATCTTGCTTTTCTGCGGCCTTATGTGAAGAAATGGGATCAGAACATCTATTCCACACTGAAGTGCGTTGGTTGTCCAGAGGCAGAGTTTTAGCAAGAGTTTATGAGCTGAAAGAAGAATTGAAACTTTTTTTTTTTAATGAATGACTCTCATTATTCGCATTTTTTTTAAACGACAACTATTGGCCTCAAAAAAAAGGGCATACCTTGCAGATATATTTGAGCATCTGTACGAATGTAACCGAAAAATGCAAGGACCAAACGAAAATATACTAACATGTACTAATAAAGTCAGTGGATTTAAATCTAAGATTATACTTTGGAAAAATGAAGTTAATAATGGTTCTCTTTCAATGTTTAGTCGGTGTTTTAATTCCAATCCCAGCAAAGAATAATTGAGACTGGTAGGGCTACATCAGAAAATGCTTGAGGAGAAGTTCCATTATTATTTTGACCACACTGACAATCAAAAGTTCGATTCAATTCGAAATACGTTTGCATCAATGTCCCACAGTGTTTCGAATTTCGACCTTTCAATGAGAGAAAAGGAAAAACTCCTAGATTTGAATAATGACCGAGCCCTCGAAGTTCATTTCAAATATATGCACTTATCTAAATTCTGGTTAACTGCAACATAAGAGTTTCCGTCTATTGGAGAAAAGACAACAAAGACTCTTCTAGCATTTGCTATCACATATGTCTGTGAGCAATCTTTCTCGGCCATGGTCGCAATAAAGAATTTAAAGAGGTCATCTTTAAAAAAGTCTTGACCAAGAATTACCAGTAGCTCTTTCAAGCATTGACCCAGATATTAAAAAAAAGTTGTGATCTCTGAAACAAGAGTAGGTATCCCATTGAAAAAAAAAATGTTATCATTTAACTTTGTAATTATTTTTAATGGCAGTTCAATAAAATATATGCAATTTAATTGCGTTTTTTTTTTCCTTTCTCACTAATTCCTTAAAAAAAAAAACAAAAAAAAAAAACACTTGCAATTAGTGTTAGCATCCACCATTACTCTTTTAATTATTACGGACTGTCGTAATTTTATTTGAGATAGGTCTTACAAATAGTGGTCCCGTCCAAGTGGGAAATGATAGTGAAGGCTCTGTGATAGTAAGGGTTAAGAAATGGATAGTTGATTCACAAGGGTGCTGAAAAAGAGTAAGGACAGTCTCTGAAATCGGGTAATTTCTCCGATCTGCCTATCTTACGACAATTTTATTTATCTGTAGACTCCTAAACCTCTCCTGGCTAAACAATTGTTGCCAGTTACTCAACACTCATGTACACACACCGATTTGGTGCTACAAACACACGGACGTGAATACAAACTACATATAACAGATATGGGGTAATGGGTCGGCCAACACAGTAATATCAGTTTTATGGCGTTTATTATCATTTAAACCAAAATCACAACATTTAGCATGGTACAGTCAAAAGATCATAGTTACAGAAAATACAATTTAACAAGGTGGGGGGTGGGGGTCTTTGAATAGTAGTATCCCAATATGCCCTTCCCGCTTGTATAGACCATAAAACCCAGTCCAAAGACAAGTGGTTATCAGAAAGAGACAATTTAACCAAAAGATAGATTAATTTATTCTGATAGGGGTTATTACACTATTTAGGATGGGGGGTAGGAACAGAGTCCTAGTATTCTCCAAGTTATCCCTTGACTAAGCAGATTAAGGGAGGGGAAATAAGAAAATGTAAACAATCCCCCTTAGAGAGGAAAAATACAATGAATGAAGTGAAAGGATATTTACCAAGTAAAGAAAATTATAAGTTTAGCTAATATATCTCATTCATTCATGCACGCTAGCGATGGCCATCACACACATTCACACTTACCGATCGTTGAATCTGGCAATCCCTAGAATCACACAAAACAACTATAAAATACTCAACAAATGTATGAGTCTTTTCCTTCGTTTTCCAGCCCCAGACTATCGGGTTTTGGCGTTCAGAAAATTTTCCCGTAATCGCTGGAAGGTGAAGCATTAGTGTTCTTGTTTGATTTTTTTATCGCAAAGTTTCTATGGGATGGCACTGTCACAGGTATAGTTATGAGAAGGTAGTGGTCTCCTGGATTTCACCGCTGGTGGTGGGAAACTTCTATAGCGTGATGACAAAGACTGAACAGTGAGTTATGTTTTCTTCGGGGTTTAAATCTAGTGGAAATAACAGGACTGTCAGTGCACAAGAATATATTCTTTTCCACAGTAGAGCAGTAAAAATTATATATATATATATATATATATATATATATATATATATATATATATATATATATATATATATATATATATATATATATATATATATATATATATCGCTTATGGCAATTGTTCTTCTCCAGTTATTTTTACATAATTTATTGCTTTATGAGTTTTAAATGTTCTTGGGTTGCTTTATCTCATGTAAATTTAGAGAGCGAGACCGCACAGGGCCGCCACAAGAAGATTATATTTAAAAGTTCATAAAAATTCTGGATGGTTGAAGAACCGAGTCTGGAGGACTCTATAATTGCTGGGACGCAAAGGTATATGATCATCCTATGTGAAAAAATAGAAAACATGAAATCATACACTCAATACTAATCATATTCTGACGCGCGCTAAGTTTACAGTTAAGACTATTTTAAACACTAGCGTATTCAGTTATATATATTTAAGAAAAACTATCCGCGAGTCTAATGGTTAAAAAACACACGTATATACAGAACTAAACTGTATTAATTGGTTATGAATCCCTTAGGGGCTTCTAAATAAATTTAAGCATCTATTATATTGGGAAATAACGTATAGATATATCATTTAATTTACAACTGGAAACTTTTGAGATGGGTTTATTTAATAGGTTTAAATTAACACAAAATCCAGTGAAATAAAATGAAAGAACTAAACCACTGATCACTTGAAACTAATATATTACCGCTTTCACAAACAGAATGAATTAAAGTCTCCAATATAGAAGATATCCGCGAGAAATCTTGTTCAATAAGCTAGTACTTTATTCAGACTCTCTGGCGCAAATGATAAACGCATTCTTCAGTGGTCGCAATATATAATTAAAGAATTGAAGGATCAGGGGGACACGCGAACTTTCACAACTTTTTTGATATCAGGGGAATTCTGCGTTTCTGCGCCGCCATCCCCAGCACCATTACCCAACTATCTACCGCTTGACTTTTCCCCGTTCGTCTCAGTCTGCGAGCGATTTCAGCGCTCTTCTCTGGTTCGCACTGAGGTGTTAAACGAAGGCGTGAAACTGCTTCGTCCGTTCTGGGAACCACCACTGCCTTTGAGGATACCGCTCTCCCGATAAGCTTTGGCAACTCCTACTAGGCGGGGTGCCAGAAAGGTGTACAGAAATGCTTGATTATAATCGCTCTAGAGATAGGCAGTAGGCGTGGTTTAACCTCCCCTAAGGCAAACCGAACCTCCTGGATCCTCGCCTGATAACTGTTTATTATATTAATTATCCAACGTTGGTAAAAGTCCACGTGGAAATGATGCATACTAATGAGCCCGCGTGGAATCCACGTTGACTATTGTGTTTCACACAAATCCAGGGCTGCGATGCTATTTAAGGCTACTATCCTTTATCATCCATCAATTCAGGGACTTCAATTTTCATACTCTACGTCACAATCGTCCCCACTTTTAGACATGAAACCATTTGTCATGTTTCATTTATGACAATGAAGCTGCCCTGATTGGTAACTTTTGGATGATTGGTATCTTCGATTTCCTCCTCTTCCTCCGTAGTCCAGTTTCTACTCATGAAATCGGCTCCAACATTCTGTCTTCCCGGAATACATTCCACTTTGAAAGAGTACACGCTTAATAGCAAGGTCCAACGCATGATCCTTGCGTTAAATTCCTTATTTGCGCCAAGAAAAGCTAAGGGAGCGTGGTTTGTTTGCACCGTGAAAACTGTTCCGTAAAGAAACTCATGATGACGTCTTATCCCGTCAATCAGTGCCAGACATTCTCTTTCAACTGTGCTGTAGTTACGTTCAGCCGTATTTAATTTTCGACTGCCATACGGAAGTGGGAATAACATATTCGGGTCGGTGTCATCTGTTTGCAGCAGTGTTGACCAGATGCCCTGACCCGACGCGTCGACCCGCAATACAAAAGGTTTCTTGAGGTCAGGTAACCTCAAAATGGGGTATCCGGACAACTGTTCTTTTAAAGTGATGTATGCTTGTTCGCACTGCAAATCCCAAATAACCTTATCAGGACGTCCTTTTTTTGTAAGGTCAGTCAGGGGTGCCGTTATTCCGTTGAAATTCCGGATATATTTTTGATAATACGCACAAAGTGATAAGAAAGAACGGGTGTCTTTCTTCGTTCGGCTTCCTCATCATCCTGGTGAACACTCCTGGTGCGTTGTGCAGTCCGAACGGCATCACATTAAATGTGTAATGTCCTTCACTAGTGCTGAAAGCTAACAAAGGTTTAACTTTCTCCTTGACTGGTATTTGGTAATAACCTTTACTCAGGTCAATCTTGGAAAAAATTCTTGCTTTGCTAAGCTTGGTGAACAACTCAGAAACAGTCTGGAGAGGTTCGGGCTGGAATTCCGTTACAGCGTTTAGTAACCGGTAATCTATACACAGCCGAACTTCCTTATTGGGCTTCTGCAACAATACTACACTCGAACTGTAAGGAGATGTAGACTCACTGATAATTTCTGCCTGACGCAGCTTGTCTATTTCTCCGCGTAGTGCATCCGCTTTAGCGTACGGAATGGGGTAAACTCTGGTTCGAACGGGGGTCTCGTTTGTTAATTTCATATCAAATTCTATGAGATTTGTTCGACCAGGTACATCCGTTAAGACTGCAGCGTACTGTTTCAGTAGCGCCCTGGTGTCTGTCTGTTGTTCTTCTGAGAAATTGTCGCCGAATTTGACATCTTTAAAGGATTCTGTTTGTTGCAATGGGTACTCCATGCAACAATCGTCATCTTCCTCGTCTTCCGTTGCTATGGCGACCGCCAGGAGATGCTCGGAGGACGGCACTGGTCTTTCCAAATATTTTTTTAGCAGATTAACGTGAAAGACCTTCTCCTTTCCTTTAATGGAGATCTTGTAATTAGTGCGGGAGATCTTTTTAAGGACGGTAAACGGCCCTTGCCATCCGATGCGAGGTTTGTTGTTTCCGGTTGGAAGTAGCAACAAAACTTTCTCCCCTGGTTGGAGTTCTCTCTCTTTTGCAGCTTTATTGTATCTTTTAGCATGTTTTGCGCGTGCTTTCTTAAGGTTGGTTGTAGCTAGATCCCATCCTAGCTGTAACCTTTCTTGAGCTCAGATACATATTTGCTTGCTGAGACGACTGTCTCGTCAGCCTTTTGGTCTGTCAGTGACCGAAGTAAGGCTTCTAGTGGCCCCTTTATAGGTCTGCCAATAAAAGTGTAGCTGGCGTAAATCCTGTAGTTGCTTGGGGAACTTCTCTGTAGGCGAGTAAGGCTGCAGATATATAAAGGTCCCACTCTTCAGGTTTCTCTTGAACCAGCTTACGTAACATCATGGTGAGGCTGCCGTTGACACGTTCTACTAACCCACTTCCGGTCGGATTATAAGAGCTTGTGTAGATGTGCTGGTTCCTCAAGATCTTTACGATCTCTTCCATCAACAGGCTACGGTATGGGGATTTGTTGTCCGTCAAAACTTTTTGAGGGAAACCCAACCTTGTAAATATCTGCACGAGGGCTTCTGCGATGTAGCGAAAGGTTTTCCTATTATGATAATAGTGGTAGAGCAGAAGTAGAATCTCTCTCCAGAAAGTATGAAGTTCCAGTGCCCGAGAAGTACACTGGTATCACAAGTGAGTTACAGCTGTGAATACTCTGAGCTGGACAATAGATTTAGGCTTCAGAAGTATAAGTTGCTACTTTCGCTATCGTAACCTTATGCGATAATATAATTAAATTTGAAAAGGTAACTCAAAATTTAACAGTTAAAAATTTAACAAGTCAAATGAGTACAATTATCCAATTTATTATGTACATCTATATATTCTTGTAATGATAAATGGGTGTTGGAAGATGGTAAAATGTATGATTATTTACAGTTACAAATTAAAATAACTAATAGAAAAAGTCTTGGATTTATCTTCCACGGAATTTACAATAAAAGGATTGTCACATTATCTCTTGCCATCTAGTTGTCATCATTAGACAGTCGTTTTAGAAACTGCTCACAGGATTTGTTGGATGGATACAAAGAAACTCAACTTTAGCCACGTCTGCTCGAGGTTCCTACGACACACTGGAGTACGGAAGACTTTCCTTCAGCCCACCCTATAACTTCGGGGGACTAAGGTGTTGAAGTTTGGTTGACCTCTAGGCTTCAGTGAGCTGGATCAACTTCTTCAAGTCTTTAGTTTCTCGATCAGGAATGATCATAAACATTGATCATAAAAACCTGGAACAAGAAGTAATAGGTGGCCATGTTGTTCCAACAATCTCACCACCAACTACTGTTCATGATGCGACCATGTCTTCAGTGTTTGTATATAAATGAATGAATCATGGTAGTATGTTACAGAGATAGCATGATAAGATAATGTATACTGTGCAGAATTAACAAATTACATGAATAAATCATAGGTTATGATACATGGGTACGATATAACCTTTGCCTTCCACTTATGGATGTCAAGTCACTTATGTACTTGCTGGTATGTCGTAAGCTTCCAGGCAAGAACTAGCCATGATATATGTGGCTAACCAATTAATGGTTATGCTTCCTGACAATGCCGGTGAAGGTTATCTCTGGTTAGCGTCATTCTCTTTTTTATTATATTTGATACAATCAATCAGAAATAAAATCTGAAATAAAATGATATTATTCAAACATATATCTTTAATAAACTTACATACCCTCTTAGGATCTATAAGCTCACGGTGAGATTATTTTGGTTGAAGTTAATCTGCCCTGCATGCAGCGTGAAAAAATAACTTTTCTTGCAGATACTGTCTTCCAATTTCTCACTTTGGCTTCTGGATTTGGTGTGTGTGATTTTCAACGCGTCCCTCTGTCTTTATATTTCAGTCTCTCGCACGTACGAGAAAGCACCTCTAAAAGTCCCAAAAGATTTTCGTTTCATCTCCTGGTTTGAGGCTATTTGAAGCAATCTGTGTTTTTCCTGTACTTGTTTTTTTCTTCTGTTCACTACACACTTATATTCTTCCGTCCTTTCTATGTACCATTTCCTTTTCCCCATATGAGGCTTTCATTACATATAAGTTTTATACAAATCCGTTGAGGCTTGTTAGTGTAATAAATTTTTAAAGATTATTAGCTAACTTTTAGCCGATGTGATGAAGGTGAAAAATATTAATTATCTTTAAAACTATTTATATTTGAATAATATCCTTTTGGACATAATTCCTAGTCTATCTCCTTTGTTGAATTATTTTTATTTAATATTATTCCAACCGGGCGTTCTCCGGTAGTTAATAATTTAATGTCCAGTAAATGCAAACTTTGAAAGTCCGCCATTCATTCTTATTAGCTATTTCATCATTCTTCAGTAATACTGTATGGCTTTTAACCGTAATTCACATTTCCCGTCTACTACAAACTTCAAAGAAAGACCGCCGCGCTGACCTTGCGCTGGTGTGTGTGTGTGGGAGTCGCGCTACACACATTTTTTTTTCCACAACAAAGCAAGAGGAACCAAATTTCGCCACAGAGCCCTCTTCTTTAAAACAGTGCATGCACAGTTAACTTTTTGGTAACTCATGCTGCAGTTTCTCCTTACTTTTCTGTTTTTCTATATCTCCTTTGATAGGATGACGACTTAAAAAATCGGGTCCAAGATTGTCCCGTCCTGGAATGTATCTCACATTGAACGAATATGGAGATAACAGTAAACTCCACCTTAAAAGTCGTGAATTTAATTTTTTAGACACTGCTAAAAACATCAAAGGCTGGTGATCACTTTCCACAATGAAGTGTTTCCCGTAAAGAAAAGGGGCGAATTTGTTGATCGATCAGACCAAAGCGAGGCATTCACGTTCAACGGTAGAATAATTTCTTTCAGCTGTATTTAACTTTCTACTGGCAAAAGCTACTGGTAATAGCATATGTGGCGGTGTGTCTGCCCGCTGTAGTAATGTTGCTCCGATGCCTACATTGCTAGCATCCGTTCTTAGTACGAATTCTTGTGTGAGATCAGGAAGGGCAAGGATAGGTTTATTTGTCAGCTTATTTTTCAACTCTGTATAAGCCTGTTCACACTCCGCAGTCCATTGTATTTTATCCGGCTGACCTTTTTTGGTTAAGTCGGTTAATAGCGCGCACAATGAGTTAAAATGGGGTATATATTTCTGATAAAACCCGCACAGTGACACAAAGGATCTTACATCCTTCTTAGTTTGTGGTCTTGGTGCTTTTCTCATTTTCTCTACATTCTTTGGGTCGGGAGACATTTGCCCTGTAGAGATAGTGTGACCTAAAAATTCCAATGTCTCACATCCAATATGACACTTAGTTGGACGTGCTGTCAATCCCGTTTCTCTCAGTCTATCCAACAACATGGAGAGTGCTACTACGTGTTCCTCGAAGGTAGTGGTAGCAATCAGAATATCATCCATGAAGCTGGTGATATGAGGATTTTGTAATGGTTCCAACAATTTCCTCATCATTCTAGTGAAGATACTTGGAGCATTCTTTAAACCAAATGGGAGTACATTGAACTCGTAATGTCCATCCGGTGTACTAAAGGCAAACAGTTTCCTAACTTCTGGTTTTACTGGTATTTGGTAGTATCCCTTGCTTAGATCTACTTTTGAAAAATACCGAGCCTTACTCAATGTAGCAAACAACTGATTGGTGTCAGGTAATGGGTCTACCTGAGATTCAGTGATAGCATTTAGTTTCCTATAATCAATGCATAACCTGTGTTCACCACTAGGTTTCCTTAATAGCACCACATTTGAGCTGTAGGGAGATTCAGACTTTGAAATAATTTTCTCTTTTAAGAGATAGTCAATCTCATCCTTGAGTGCCTGTCCTTTAGCATAAGGTATAGGGTATGTCCGCATACAAATTGGTGTAGGGTCAGTAATCGTCATGTCATACTCTAACAGATTAGTACACCCCGGCTTATCTGTGAGTACCTCAGCATGGATTTCTAACACCTCCTGAACCTTTTTCCTCTGCTCAAGAGTTAAATGTTCACTCACATTAACCTGAGCATAGCTTTCCGTAGTTGTTAGGGGGTATTCCATGGAGGAAATTGGTTCATCCTGCATTTCTGTTGCAATATCCAGGGTCATGATATGTGCAACTTCTGATGCTTCCCTGTCATAATACTTTTTAAGAAGGTTGACATGATACACCTTCTCCTTTCCTTTCTTGTCAATCTTATAGTTGGTCCGGGAAAGTTTTTCCAATATGACGTAGGGACCCTGCCATCCAATTTGCAATTTATTATTGCTGCTGGGCAACAGTAACAGAACCTTTTCTCCCACCTCAAGTTCCCTATCTTTTGCTGTTTTATTATAGTAAGCAGCCTGCTTCCTCCTGGCCTGTCTCAAGTTATCATTTGCCAGTTTCCAACTTGTTTTCAATCGAGATGTCAACTCGTTGACGTATTGGTATGAAGAAGTCACGGTTTCTTCTGCTTTTTCATCAGTCCATGTCCGCAACAATGCTTCCAGTGGACTTTTGATTGGTCGTCCAAACAACAATGTAGCTGGAGCCAATCCTGTGGAGTTATGTGGGACTTCCCTATAGGCAAATAGTGCTGAGGGTAAGTATGTGTCCCAAGTTTCAGGTTTATCACTAGCCAACTTTCTAAGGATTGAAATGAGCGTGCCATTGAACCGCTCTACTTGACCATTCCCTTGGGCGTGGTACGGGCTACAGTGATAATGTCTAGCTTGAAATAACCTGAATACTTCTTGTGTTAGCTTTCCCCTAAACTGAGAACCATTGTCAGTCAATATTTGATGTGGGAAACCTAATCGGGTGAATATTGTTAACAGTGCCTCTGCCACATGTTTCGAATCTATCGATGACATTGCTACTGCCTCTCCCCACATAGAGCAAGTATCGACCAAGGTTAAGATATATGCATTTCTCTTCTTGGTCCTACTGAGGGGTCCAACAATATCCACGGCAACACGTTCGAAGGGCGTTCCCATGATGGGCATTTCTCCCAGTGTTGCTGGTGCAGTCCTATGTTTAGGAGCTACTCTTTGGCATTCTGGACAGGATCTCACATACCTCTTTATGTCCTCTGTGATCCCTGGCCAAAAGTAGTGACAGGCTATCCGTTGTCCAGTGGCCCCTATTCCCATATGTCCACTGAAGGGTATAGCATGTCCTAGCTTCATAACCTGCTCCCTGTATGATTTTGGCACTACAAGCTGTCCATGTCCTTTTGGTCCTGTTCCAGCTTTTCTATATAGTAGGCCATTTTTCATATATAAGTCTCCTTTCTCTGGAGGGTTATGGCTTTTAGGTAATTTGCCAAAGCAAGGCTTCAATGTACTGTCAGCAGTTTGAGCCTTTCTCATCTCTTCTGGATGAGTATTTATGATAGTGTCCTCCTCTTTCTTAGAGCTTGCCCTGGTCTGGACTGTTGCCATCACTATGGGTCTTATAGGTTCTCCTAGAAAGACATATCTACATCCCAGTATTAATGGGTAGATAGGGTTGTCCATCACTGCTGCTTTGATCTCTCCTTCCACATAGCGAGATCTTATGTTGATACGGGCTATGGGCAGTGTCATGGTTCCTGCTCCCTTGACTGGTCCTCTGATTTCCACTGTTTCTGTGGTTATCTGTTCCGGACTCACCAGAGAAGAGCACACTACTGAGTCAAAGTCCAAGCCTGTATCATATAAGCACAGTACTTGGGTGCCATTCAAGGTCACTTCCTCACAGACAGGGGGATGATGGAGGTCCTTCTGACTATCTGCCAGGTCCTTCCTTCCCTTGTTCTCTGTTGTAAGGCATGCAGCGTGATGAGGAGGGTTTTTCCGTCTGCATTCCGCAGTATTGTGGTTACTCATTTGGCAAGATTTACACCACTTTCCTTCCTTTCTTGGAGGTTTCTTTTCTGATCCTAGAGGGTTTTTGTCTTTATAATCAGTTCTGTGTTTGTTCTTGTTGGAATTGTCCCTGTGTTCATAGTTGGTAAAGTTTTGTGAAGGTTTGAAGTTCTCACCCTGCTTCTTCTTATTTCCTGACACTTCTGACTGAGCTGCTTGATATCTTTCAGCCATGGTTAAAATATCGTCCAATCTCTCAGCTCCTTGCTCCATAAGAAATTTTCTCATTTCCTGAGGCATGGATTCTCTCAGTTGTTCCATCATGACCATTTCTTTTATATCTGACATTTTCCTAAGCTAATCCATTTTGTCAGATAAGTTTCCAATCTGGCAGAAAACTGGTGATAGTTTTCTCCTGGAAGTAGCTTAGCAGTTCGGAATCTCTTTCTATAAGATTCAGAATTCTTTTCGTACCTGACCAGTAAAGCTTGTTTTAAGATTTCATAATCTTCCTGGTCTTCTTTTGAGAGTTTTAAATAAACATCGTATGAAACTCCCCTCAACCCCTGAGATAGCTTAAGGCTCCATTTTTCCTTTTCCAATCCATAGGTAGAGGCCAGTCTCTCATATCTATCCAGGTATGACTCAATGGCGTCCTCCTTCTCAATAAATGGATCCAGGTGGAAACTCATGGCTCCATTTGCTGTGCTGTGGTTGGAGCTCTCAGAGTGAGGTGAGCTAGCACCATGATTGCTAGCTGCTCCCTGGAGTTCAAGTTCCTTTAAACTTAACTCATGAGCTCTTTGTAACCTTCTTTCTTCAGCTTCAGCCTCAACTTCAAATCTTTTGGCTTCTCTTTCTGCTTCTAACCTTTTGGCTTCTCTCTCTGCTTCCATTCTTTTGGCTTCTCTTTCTGCCTCTAATTTCTTAGCTTCAGCCTCAACTTCCATTCTTTTAGTCTCTCTTTCAGCTTCAGCTTCCATTCTTTTAGTCTCTCTATCTAAATATTTATCCACTTCAGTTGTGATATGTCGAATTAGAGCATCTCCTGTCATACCCAAGTCTTTTCCTTCCTGCATAATCGCAGCTCTAAACTTCACCAATTCAGCCATGATGCTTACTTACCAGAGGGTATATAATTTTATCTTCACTAACCAACTAACTTAATTAAAATCAATTAATTACTTTGAACAAGACAAATCCTTAAAACCTTGTGAGCGTTTCCTATTTCCTTCGTACTCAATGGTACTACTATTACGAAAAAAAATTTCTAAGTTTTAGAATTTTTTCAAAAAAATTTATTTTTACAAACTATTTGTGGCTCAAGATAGAAGAATACATAGATAGTGGCTCAGGATAAAAAAATAATATCCCGCGAAAGAGCCCCCAGTGTAGCGAAAGGTTTTCCTATTATGATAATAGTGGTAGAGCAGAAGTAGAATCTCTCTCCAGAAAGTATGAAGTTCCAGTGCCCGAGAAGTACACTGGTATCACAAGTGAGTTACAGCTGTGAATACTCTGAGCTGGACAATAGATTTAGGCTTCAGAAGTATAAGTTGCTACTTTCGCTATCGTAACCTTATGTGATAATATAATTAAATTTGAAAAGGTAACTCAAAATTTAACAGTTAAAAATTTAACAAGTCAAATGAGTACAATTATTCAATTTATTATGTACATCTATATATTCTTGTAATGATAAATGGGTGTTGGAAGATGGTAAAATGTATGATTATTTACAGTTACAAATTAAAATAACTAATAGAAAAAGTCTTGGATTTATCTTCCACGGAATTTACAATAAAAGGATTGTCACATTATCTCTTGCCATCTAGTTGTCATCATTAGACAGTCGTTTTAGAAACTGCACACAGGATTTGTTGGATGGATACAAAGAAACTCAACTTTAGCCACGTCTGCTCGAGGTTCCTCCGACACACTGGAGTACGGAAGACTTTCCTTCAGCCCGCCCTATAACTTCGGAGGACTAAGGTGTTGAAGTTTGGTTGACCTCTAGGCTTCAGTGAGCTGGATCAACTTCTTCAAGTCTTTAGTTTCTCGATCAGGAATGATCATAAACATTGATCATAAAAACCTGGAACAAGAAGTAATAGGTGGCCATGTTGTTCCAACAATCTCACCACCAACTACTGTTCATGATGCGACCATGTCTTCAGTGTTTGTATATAAATGAATGAATCATGGTAGTATGTTACAGAGATAGCATGATAAGATAATGTATACTGTGCAGAATTAACAAATTACATGAATAAATCATAGGTTATAATACATGGGTACGATATAACCTTTGCCTTCCACTTACGGATGTCAAGTCACTTATGTACTTGCTGGTATGTCGTAAGCTTCCAGGCAAGAACTAGCCATGATATATGTGGCTAACCAATTAATGGTTATGCTTCCTGACAATGCCGGTGAAGGTTATCTCTGGTTAGCGTCATTCTCTTTTTTATTATATCTGATACAATCAATCAGAAATAAAATCTGAAATAAAATGATATTATTCAAACATATATCTTTAATAAACTTACATACCCTCTTAGGATCTATAAGCTCACGGTGAGATTATTTTGGTTGAAGTTAATCTGCCCTGCATGCAGCGTGAAAAAATAACTTTCCTTGCAGATACTGTCTTCCAGTTTCTCACTTTGGCTTCTGGATTTGGTGTGTGTGATTTTCAACGCGTCCCTCTGTCCTTATATTTCAGTCTCTCGCGCGTACGAGAAAGCACCTCTAAAAGTCCCAAAAGATTTTCGTTTCATCTCCTGGTTTGAGGCTATTTGAAGCAATCTGTGTTTTTCCTGTACTTGTTTTTTTCTTCTGTTCACTACACACTTATATTCTTCCGTCCTTTCTATGTATCATTTCCTTTTCCCCATATGCGGCTTTCATTACATATAAGTTTTATACAAATCCGTTGAGGCTTGTTAGTGTAATAAATTTTTAAAGATTATTAGCTAACTTTTAGCCGATGTGATGAAGGTGAAAAATATTAATTATCTTTAAAACTATTTATATTTGAATAATATCCTTTTGGATATAATTCCTAGTCTATCTCCTTTGTTGAATTATTTTTATTTAATATTATTCCAACCGGGCGTTCTCCGGTAGTTAATAATTTAATGTCCAGTAAATGCAAACTTTGAAAGTCCGCCATTCATTCTTATTAGCTATTTCATCATTCTTCAGTAATACTGTATGGCTTTTAACCGTAATTCACATTTTCCGTCTACTACAAACTTCAAAGAAAGACCGCCGCGCTGACCTTGCGCTGGTGTGTGTGTGTGTGGGAGTCGCGCTACACACATTTTTTTTCCACAACAAAGCAAGAGGAACCAAATTTCGCCACATGCGACATGCTTGGAATTCGTGCATGTTAGCGGTATAGCTTCGGCCCACAAAGTGCAAGTGTCGACTAAGGTCAGGATAAACCTGTGCCTTCTTTTAGTCCTTTATAAGGTTCCTAAAATGTCGATTACAACCTGTTGAAATGGTGTCCCCACTACTGGCGCATCACCCATGGGAATAAAGGATGTCCGTTGCTTGGGTGCCACACGTTGGCACTGGGCGCAGGATTTCACGTACCTGATAATCTCAGAGTTCATTCCCGGCCACCAATAGTGGGTTTTATTCGCTGAATAGTTGCGTTTTGTCCCATATGTCCGCTAAAGGGAAGAGAGTGACCCATTTCTAAGATCTGGCTTCTGTACTGCGTCGGTACTAGGAGCTGGTTATTTCCTGTATCAGGGTCGCCCGTTCTACGATACAATACGCCATCCTTCGAAAAGATGTCTCCGTGGTGTCTGGGGTCCTTAGCCATGGGCAGTTTTCTAAAGCAGGGCTCCAGAGTAGGGTCCTTTTGTTGCGCCGCCTTCAGTTCATTCGGCAACAAATTTGGCGCAGGCTCCCTCTCCTTCTTGGTTTGCCCTCTTGTGGTTACCGCTACCACAATCGGCTCTTTTGGTCTCCCAACAAACACATATCTACATCCCAGGATAACTGGGTAGATAGTATCATCCATTATGGCCGCTTTAATAACACCTCTGACAAAATCAGAGTGTATTTCTACCAGTATGATAGGAAGCGTCCTGGGTGCGTCACTCTTAAAAACTCCACCTAGTTTGACGGTGTACTCTGTCTCCTGACCGGGTTTGACTAGGTGCCTGGCAACAATACAAGCAAAAGATAATCCAGATATAAAAAAGACAAGCTGTTGAGGTCCCATTTAAAATTACAGTTCCTCGCGTTGAGGGTCTGTCCCCCTCAGGTTGAGAATCACTGACATTGACTCTTCCTTGCGAAGCTGTATGCAAGCATCAGATGCGGTTTGGCCTGGTGTGCTTGCCCTGATCAGACGACCCTGCTGTAGGGGTCTTCCCCTTGCCTTGACCTTGGTGGCCGTGCTGCCATGTAGGCCTGGTGGGTTGATCAGAATTTTTGTTGTTTGGGGGATATCTGGTTTTGTAGAATTTCGATTTCTCTTGGGGAGGTCTCTGGGTATTAGTTTCTCGTTGGTTATAGTGCTGGGAGGAATTAGAAGAATAGGATGACTGTTCTAGATCTTGTTTTCGAGATTGCTCATCTGTGGGTTTACGTTTAGTGCTGGGAAGTTCGGCCATTGCGTTTGCATAGCGTTCCGCCTTATTGAGGATGTCCTCAAGCTTGACTGCGCCCTGCTCAGCCAAAAATCTACGGGTTTCGTTTAATAAAGTTGATTTTATTTGTTCTACAAGAACAAGTTCCAGAATTCCCTCATATGTAAGAGGTAATTCTGATAATTCAAGGCACTTTATCAAATAGCCCGTTAAACGTGAAGAGAACTGGGGAAATGTCTTCGTGCTCTCCTTTCGGCTGTTTCTGAACATTTGCAGAAATTTTCGGGCGGTCATCTCAAAACGCTCTAGCAAGGCCTTCTTTAACATGTCGTAGTCATTTTGGTTGTTTCCCAGCTTCACGTACACATCATAAGCATTACCTTTTAGTGCCTGAGAAAGTTTAAGGCACCACCGGGAACTCTCTAACCCATACAGATTTGCCATCCTTTCAAATTTCTCTAGGAAGGTGTCAATTTTTTCATTAGGGCTAGGGAAAGACTCTAAGACAAAAGACATCGCTGTTAATAGGGCAGATTGAGTGCTGGAGAGATCCGTTAACTGAGACTGGGGTGAAGACGGCTCTCCATTATTGGAAGAAGAAGCACCCCGACTCTCTAAAGCCTTAAGCGCCAATTCGTGCTGTCTCTCCTTCTCTCTCTCTCTCCTCACGTTGTCTCTCCTTCTCTCTTTGTCTGCGGGCTTCCATCTCTGCCTCAATTTTCTTGTGTTCCAATTGACGTTCTTCCGCTTCTTTCGCCCTAGCTTCTGCTCTCTCTTTCTCTTCCTTCTTCTCAGCTTCTGTTCTCTCTCTCTCTTCCTTCTTCTCAGCTTCTGCTTTCTCTCTCTCTTCCTTCCTCTCAGCTTCTGCTCTCTCTTTCTCAGCGTCATATCTGTCACGTTTCCTGTTGACAAACGCGTTTGCCTCTTCTACTTGCATTCCTGTCTCCCTTGCCTCCTGTCTCAATATGGACCTCAACTGAACTCTCTCTGCCATGTCAAAGAACTGAATGCTACTAAGACGAGAAAATAAGACAAAGAAAAAAAGAAGGGGACAAAACAAACTCTGCACCGCTCGCGAGAAAAACAACAAAATATAAATTACCTGAGATACCTCCTACGGTTATTAATTTGCTAACCTATCGCTGCTATTTTCTGTCAGTTAAGATTCTTAATGCAGGCGACTACGCCACGTTAAATGGTAGGTCAAACAACTAGAAAAAATCTACTATTACTTATCAGTAGAGAAAATTTTATTTTAAAACAATTTAAGGGGAAAAAAATTTCTTTAAAAAAATTAATTCTCCACCACAAAACTCCGCCCGCCGAAGTCACTTAAGAGAAGAGACGTTATTAACTAGACTTAAAAAATCAGAATAAGGCGTCTTTAGCTTTGCTCAACTCTGCTAACTACAAAACCTTTGTGACTGTTTCACAATCACGCGATCCCAGCAATCTTTATTAAAAAAAAAATTTCCAATTTTCTCTGCCAGAGAATAATTAAAATAACCAATTTTTTTGTTTTCCGTAACTCTCTGCTGCTGTGGAAAGAAAACAATCCTACATTTATTTTGTGTGGTCGACACTAAGTACTAAAAGCGTTGTCTAGGGGAAAATTATTTTTATTCCCTATCTTCACAAAGACAACTCACTCACACTCTATCTAGAGTTAGACCCAGACTTAAGATCAGATCCTACTGGGGCTACCCGTTTAGTGGTACTAATTTCTAGATCAGACTCAAAATCCCGGCGAGCAACCCATTTATTGTCGTAATTTTATTTGAGATAGGTCTTAGAAATAGTGGTCCCGTCGAGTGGGAAATGATAGTGAAGGCTCTGTGATAGTAAGGGTTAAGAAATGGATAGTTGATTCACAAGGGAGCTGAAAAAGAGTAAGGACAGTCTCTGAAATCGGGTAATTTCTCCGATCTGCCTATCTTACGACAATTTTATTTATCTGTAGACTCCTAAACCTCTCCTGGCTAAACAATTGTTGCCAGTTACTCAACACTCATGTACACACACCAATTTGGTGCTACAAACACACGGACGTGAATACAAACTACATATAACAGATATGGGGTAATGGGTCGGCCAACACAGTAATATCAGTTTTATGGCGTTTATTATCATTTAAACCAAAATCACAACAATTAGCATGGTACAGTCAAAAGATCATAGTTACAGAAAATACAATTTAACAAGGTGGGGGGTGGGGGTCTTTGAACAGTAGTATCCCAATATGCCCTTCCCGCTTGTATAGACCATAAAACCCAGTCCAAAGACAAGTGGTTATCAGAAAGAGACAATTTAACCAAAAGATAGATTAATTTATTCTGATAGGGGTTATTACACTATTTAGGATGGGGGGTAGGAACAGAGTCCTAGTATTCTCCAAGTTATCCCTTGACTAAGCAGATTAAGGGAGGGGAAATAAGAAAATGTAAACAATCCCCCTTAGAGAGGAAAAATACAATGAATGAAGTGAAAGGATATTTACCAAGTAAAGAAAATTATAAGTTTAGCTAATATATCTCATTCATTCATGCACGCTAGCGATGGCCATCACACACATTCACACTTACCGATCGTTGAATCTGGCAATCCCTAGAATCACACAAAACAACTATAAAATACTCAACAAATGTATGAGTCTTTTCCTTCGTTTTCCAGCCCCAGACTATCGGGTTTTGGCGTTCAGAAAATTTTCCCGTAATCGCTGGAAGGTGAAGCATTAGTGTTCTTGTTTGATTTTTTTATCGCAAAGTTTCTATGGGATGGCACTGTCACAGGTATAGTTATGAGAAGGTAGTGGTCTCCTGGATTTCACCGCTGGTGGTGGGAAACTTCTATAGCGTGATGACAAAGACTGAACAGTGAGTTATGTTTTCTTCGGGGTTTAAATCTAGTGGAAATAACAGGACTGTCAGTGCACAAGAATATATTCTTTTCCACAGTAGAGCAGTAAAAATTATATATATATATATATATATATATATATATATATATATATATATATATATATATATTTATATATATATATATATATATATATATATATATATATATCGCTTCTGGCAATTGTTCTTCTCCAGTTATTTTTACATAATTTATTGCTTTATGAGTTTTAAATGTTCTTGGGTTGCTTTATCTCATGTAAATTTAGAGAGCGAGACCGCACAGGGCCGCCACAAGAAGATTATATTTAAAAGTTCATAAAAATTCTGGATGGTTGAAGAACCGAGTCTGGAGGACTCTATAATTGCTGGGACGCAAAGGTATATGATCATCCTATGTGAAAAAATAGAAAACATGAAATCATACACTCAATACTAATCATATTCTGACGCGCGCTAAGTTTACAGTTAAGACTATTTTAAACACTAGCGTATTCAGTTATATATATTTAAGAAAAACTATCCGCGAGTCTAATGGTTAAAAAACACACGTATATACAGAACTAAACTGTATTAATTGGTTATGAATTCCTTAGCGGCTTCTAAATAAATTTAAGCATCTATTATATTGGGAAATAACGTATAGATATATCATTTAATTTACAACTGGAAACTTTTGAGATGGGTTTATTTAATAGGTTTAAATTAACACAAAATCCAGTGAAATAAAATGAAAGAACTAAACCACTGATCACTTGAAACTAATATATTACCGCTTTCACAAACAGAATGAATTAAAGTCTCCAATATAGAAGATATCCGCGAGAAATCTTGTTCAATAAGCTAGTACTTTATTCAGACTCTCTGGCGCAAATGATAAACGCATTCTTCAGTGGTCGCAATATATAATTAAAGAATTGAAGGATCAGGGGGACACGCGAACTTTCACAACTTTTTTGATATCAGGGGAATTCTGCGTTTCTGCGCCGCCATCCCCAGCACCATTACCCAACTATCTACCGCTTGACTTTTCCCCGTTCGTCTCAGTCTGCGAGCGATTTCAGCGCTCTTCTCTGGTTCGCACTGAGGTGTTAAACGAAGGCGTGAAACTGCTTCGTCCGTTCTGGGAACCACCACTGCCTTTGAGGATACCGCTCTCCCGATAAGCTTTGGCAACTCCTACTAGGCGGGGTGCCAGAAAGGTGTACAGAAATGCTTGATTATAATCGCTCTAGAGATAGGCAGTAGGCGTGGTTTAACCTCCCCTAAGGCAAACCGAACCTCCTGGATCCTCGCCTGATAACTGTTTATTATATTAATTATCCAACGTTGGTAAAAGTCCACGTAGAAATGATGCATACTAATGAGCCCGCGTGGAATCCACGTTGACTATTGTGTTTCACACAAATCCAGGGGCTGCGATGCTATTTAAGGTTACTATCCTTTATCATCCATCAATTCAGGGACTTCAATTTTCATACTCTACGTCACACGGACCATGCCTGTCGACTTGCAATCTACATTCGTTTTCTGTACTGGTTGTTATATGTGTAATTAAGTATCGTCGCTATTGTGTTTATCACTACAGTGTTGTATAGTAAAAGTACTAAAAACCATAGGCCACAGGAATACGAATAAAAATATAGGCTAAAACACAGTTTTATGCAAAACTTTGAAAAAATACGTAGTTTTTTTTTTTTGTCACTCACAATCTCTCGCCAAAACCACTAAACGACCTCTCTGGGAACCATAGAGTTCAGTGGAATCCCGGTTGAGAAACCCTGGTCTAATAAAAAAAAAACATATCATCACTAGTGTGAAAGTTCGTCATAAGACGAGAATTAAATTCAAAAGCACCAATACCTAACGGTAATTTTACTTATTCAAAAGTATTAAAAAAAACCACTGTGCATCACCACAGTACATGAACTACGTAGCAGCAGCGACGATCCCAATGTGTGTATACCGGATCACACATTCTATAAATATTTTTGTGCACACCGTCATTTGCGCACTTTCTTTGTCGAGTGTTACTATTTTCGGGAGAGTACATATAAGGGAAACAATACAATTAATGTATCATCCATAAAGTTGCATCCATTAGCGTTAGTGACAGAAAAAGCTGGGATTTTATACTCGTATCTTGAAGATTCTTCTTTTCGTTCCCTATGTAACATTAGCCACCATTGCAGGTGGTCCTCTTGCAGGAAGCCTGCACAAAGCATTAGCATGCCCTTGCAGCAGTGGTTTCTGTAACAATTTGTTTCACATGATTAAGTTGCAAGCCTAATGCACAACCTCATATTAGTTGCCTTGTGGGAGCCGCTCTGATATAATGAATACCACACTGCGCTAGCGATCGGGTGATCCAGGTTCAAGCCCGGGCGAGAACATTTAAAGAAGTGTCGTTGACCGGGATTTGGACTGGATTAATTCGAGCCCTGGCGAGGACATTTGAAGCAGTGTCGTCGACCAGGACTGGAATAACCTTAACGGCTCCTGAGCCGACCCAGCTCTAATGGGTACTCTCCGAAGACGGCGAGTATTTGCCTGAATGGCGAGAGGACACCTGTCAGCGTACAGGGAAAATAGGATACTCACGTCAGATCAGTCTCAGGATAAACATACTAACCTGAGATTTCGCCTCGAGTAATAGCGGGCGTACATTAAAAAATAATAATAATAATAAATAAATAATGAAAAGTTGCCTTGTAGGACATAATTGAGGGAGGAGTAGCCTCATTCATTCTTCTCCTCATTAGAGACTCATGGTAACAAGAAGATATGAAGAAATGAAATGGTGAGTTCTTCACACACTCACAAAAACAGTTACACAACTATTTGAGAACAGACCTGGAGTACAGCAGGGATGTTTAATGTCACTATTTCTCCTCGTCTTGCTTAAGGGTTGGATTCTAAAAACCGCAATTTCAAATATAAGAAATAGAATTCACTGGACTCTCATAACGCAAATCGCCAAACTAGATTATGTCAATGGCCTTGTCAATCCGTCCCTAACAGAAACCAGACGCCAGACAAAATGAGAATACTTGATGAGAGGTCACAGTCACTTTGGTCTGAAAATTCACAGACGAAAAATAAATAACAATGAATATTTTAATAAATTATAGGCAGATTAGGCTTGTAAAAACTCACTCATACTCTATGTAGATTCAACAATATATACTTGCAAAAAACATAGAAAATGTTGGAGGAACAGACAGTGATATCAGAATGAGACTAGACAAAACAAAAGGGGTTTTCATTGCATTTGGAATTATGCGGAAACCGAAAAAAACAAATGACATAATCAAGTATTTGAAATGACAGAATCAGCTATGTGAAATGACATAATCAACTATTTGAAAGGACATAATCAACTATTTGCAATGACAGAATCAACTATTAGAAATGACATAATCAACTATTTGAAATGACAGAGTCAACTATTTGAAATAAATGACATAATCAACTATTTGAAATGGCAGAATCAACTATTTGAAATGGCAGAATCAACTATTTGACATGACAGAATCAACTACAGTTGACAGTCAAAAATCCGGCAACCTCCGGACCTGAGGAGTGCCGGATTGTTGAAAATGCCGGATTTCTTCTGGTTATATATGCTGTATATATTTAACAGAAAATGACTACCTGTACAATCCGTTAAAGAAAGAAAATTAAAAACTAAATGATCTGCGATCGACAACGCACGATGTTTACGTTTTACACCACTTCTTTTATTTGCTGAATCCATAATGGGGCTATACAGCAGCAAATAAATGATAAAATGAGAAGGAATGAGCAGGAATGCCTGTTAACACGTGCAAGCAAGACCCAACAGCTGCATCAAAACATACACGGCTCCAGAAAACAGTGGCGCGCCAACGCGGTAAATTAAAAAATGCGCTCCGAAATCCATGCCGGAAATCTGACGGAACCGGATTATCGATGGCCGGATTTTTGAATGTCAACTGTATTTGAAATGACATAATCAACTATTTGAAAAGCCAGAATCAAAAAGAAAGTTGAAGACGGATCTAACAAATTATAAAATGAAGACATGGAAAGAACTTAAACGGATGGTACGTGCCAGGCTGGCTTAGTTGAGGAGTCATGCTCACCTGGGAACTTAATGATTGTGATAATCTATAGCTGTAGTAATTGATAAGTTGTTGCTGCTTTTTTTTTTTAATTCTAAAAGAAATTCTAGCTTTCAGATTGGTTTCTGACAAGACATTCAACGGCCGTCACCTCTTTCAAAAGCTATCAAACTATTTCCTCTAGCGTTATAAACTATGATGTTACATTCTTACTAGGCAGGCCATAACAAATCAAATATAAACGCAGTGGTTGTTGTCGTTGTTTAGCTAAGACTGCTGATCTTCTCCCTCCAGTGCAGCCAATACCAAGTTGTAGAATCTCCTTGGTATTATCTACACCGTAGACCTAAGCTTTTCCTGTGGCTTTTCTGCCATTCCAAAACATGTTGAGTTGAAGTCATGAGCTTCAGTTTCTCCAGCTTGGCTGGCATTTAAAGGATCATCACATCTGGTCCCAAGCTAGTGTCGTGAGAAATTCTAATCCACATATATAAATTAAAACGTAAATGTAAAGCCTAACAAATAACTTCAATAAAAGGAAAGAAGAATGGTAAAGAACAGTGCTGTCACAATGACTGTACTCGAAATCCCCCTTGTTTTCTCCTTCGTCTGCAAATTATAACGTTTCACGTTGATAGTAAAAGCCTACTGCTTCAATACCCACTTTCTACGATAAAACGTGTACTGCCTTTCTAAGAAAAACCTTGAGATACGCAGCTGACCTAGATTTAAAATTCCATTCATGTCATTTTATACACTACGTTACCATAAACGAAAGACAGATGGACTAAAGATAGAAAGAAAGGGAGGGGCTGAAAGCCGGAACGAAGGCAATACTAACACAGTCTCGCGATACACAATTACTACCATCACGCGTGTAAGGCCACAAGCACTAGCTTTTTTTCAAATCGACAGTGATAAAAAACACTACACACACGAGAGTTAGTTTTTAAAAACATGAAAATTCTTATTAGGAAATATGACATTATACTGGTTTACGTTTGAAAACATTACAGTACCCAGACACCACATCGTATTCGAAGTAAACAGGAGGTAGAAGAAAATGCATATTTTGAACGCAGCCACTTAGCTCCATTAAATTTGTATATTTGGGTTCCTTAGGACTTGCTGACAAAGAATATGTTAAACGTTACGCAAATAGTCTAGGAATTACCAAATTATAGCCAAAAGAAATAGTGAGGGATGTCAGACAACACCCAAATCAGAATCGCTCAGTGGCAGATTTTCACCCCACCATTGTACGGGAAATGGGTCTCCATGTTAAATCCGATTTGCTTGGAGCGCAATAAATGTAAGGCTAAACACGATTAGTCGAGCTATAAATACTATCCTTTGTTGTCAGGGGAAACGGGAGTAGGAGTACTTTTTTTCAAACGATTGGGTAAACATGGCACGATTGGTTAGACCCGCGAATATAGTCAATCAGAGGCGTCAGGTCACCACCACATGTTCAAATAAACTTATTACAGAACCAGTGCGTTGAAAACCAGTGCATATTTTTCTAAATAAAAGCCTGGGACATCGGCAGATCGAAATTGTGCTATATTCATTGCCAGTCAACGTAATTCTGTATTATTTCCATGAATTGTGGGACCGTGGTCCAAAAGTTATTGAGCAGCACCGGGTCTGAGCTTTGCTGAACCTAGAGGCTGACAGCATACTCCTGGGTCCAGATAGTGACCAGTGAGGTGTCTCCAGAACACAGGGAGGCTATCGAGCAGAGGAGTCTTTTCCTGCCGCCATCACGAAAGATAAGCCTATGTGGCCAGCGGAGCTCAACATTATGTAACCCCATCTTAAACTGACATTGTATAAAAATAAGAGGGGAAATTAATTGTTTTAATGAACGGAACTGAGAACATCTCCAATACTAGTTCCAACAGAAACAAACACTTGAAGTCATGATGACAAATAACAACATAGCTTGAAAAAACAAAACCAGTATTACCTCATATTGCTACTACACAACTGACACACATAGGATAATATTAATAAAATATGTCACTACAAGATTCATATTGATAAATTCTGTACATATAACTTGTAATTAAAATTGATTGTGATTCCTGGTTCACTTTGTATTTGAATCAGGACACATATATATTAGTGACAGTAATTAATACATATTTATATTTGAAAATTTACCAGTGCCTCATTTAAGAATAGTCTTATAGAGTGTTAAATGTGTGTGAGTGTCACAGTGTTGTCACGTGTGGTGGAATAAATTAAATTGTTTATCTGTCTGTTGTTGTTGTGACTTACACTTCATCATATACATACCCTAGACATTCAACGTAGTCATCACAATATTCCAGAATAATTCTGACTGAGGTATAAATATGTGGTAGCAAGTAAAGTCATCTGTAATACACTACCCTTATTAGATACAGATACCTTCACAGCTGATCTCAGTCAGTACACTAAGTCCCCTATAAATATTTATAATATCCCACTTTACCACATATATTGGGGTCTCGCTCCAGGGATATTGAACTTTCTCCTGTTATAGATATTGGGAATAATAAGAATTAAAAGGTATCCTTGGGTGGAAATAAATAACGTTGAGCTCTCAGTGCCTGTAGTGTCCTTAGATAATTATTGATAGATTGAATTGTTACAATTGCATGTTAGACAATGGCCGACTTGGCAAAATTTCGATCTGCTGCTGTACAGACTGCGAAAGAGTTAGGAATGGACGGGCAAATTATGATTGCTTATGTCACTGCTGAATGTGACAAATATATTGAACGGGAAGAAAGAAGATTAGAAAAAGAGGCCGAAAGAAAGTTAGAGGCTGAAAAGGAAATTAAGAGGTTGTAGATTGAGGCTGACGCTAAGAAATTGGAAGCAGAAGAAAGAAGATTAGCTGCAGAAAGGGAAGCCGAGGAAAGAAGACAGGCTGCAGAAAGGGAAGACAAGCGATTAGCTGCAGAAAGGGAAGCAGAAGATAAAAGATTACAAAGGGAACATGAGTTACGACTAAGGGAGTTTGAGTTTCAAGGCCATGCTCCTGAAAATGGTGCCAGTCCGTTTACCTCTGATGCCACTGCTAGTCAGGGAGCCTCAACCTCAGCTATGAACTTTCATTTAGATCATTTTGTTGAGAAAGACGATGATATTGAGAGCTATCTAAATAGATATGAACTATTAGCTACCACATATGGGTTAGAGAGAGAAAGGTGGAGCTTAAAGTTATCTCAAGGTCTTCGTGGGGCAGCTTATGAAGTTTTTGCCAAAATGAGCAGAGGTGATCAGGAAAGTTATGACATGCTAAAGCAGGCTCTTTTGTTAAGATATGAAAAGAACGCAGAATTTTATAGGAAAAAATTTAGGAATGCTAAACTACTGTCAGGTGAAACCTATCACCAGTTCTCTGCACGGTTAGAGACATACTTGGAGAAATGGACTTCTCTGGGGAAAACCCAAGATCTTAAGGAAATGGTCCTTATAGAACAATTAAGAGAGTCCATGGCTCCAGACATGAGAAAGTTTCTCATGGAACAAGGTGCAGAGAGGCTGGGTGAGTTGCTAAATGTTGCTGAAAGGTATCAAGCGGCTCAAGCAGAGGTAACAGGTAATAAAAAGAAACAGGTGGATAATTTTAGGGCACCACAGAACTTTAATAAATTTGATCCTAGAGATCAAAACAAAGGTAAGCACCAATTTGATAGGCCACGGTATGACAATAAAAATAAAACCCCACAATTCGATGAAAGGAAATATGATGAAAGAAAATCTTTCAACCAAGGGAAAAGGTGGTGTAAACATTGTAAGATGAACAATCATGACACTGACCATTGTAGAAGGAAACCTCCTCATTGTGCTGCTATGACATCGGGGAAAAAGGAAAAAAAGGTCAAACCTGCAGAACTACAGGAACCATACCACCCCCCAGTGTGTGAAGATGTCATTTGTAATGGTGTCACTATAAGGTGTTTATATGATACCGGTTTAGATTACGATTCCGTTGTGAGTTCTCACCTGGTGCAGGCCGATCAATACACCACAGAAACAGTGGAGATTCAAACTGCAACCAAGGATGTAGCTACCATGACACTTCCCGTCGCCCGGATAAAGGTGAAAACGCGATATGTGGAAGGAATCATAAAAGCAGCAGTGATAAATGAGCCAATCTACCCTCTGATATTGGGGTGTAGATATGTCTTCTTGGGGAATCCCAAGAGACCTGTGATATTGGCAACAGTGCAGACCAGATCACAGTCTAAAAAGGAGGAGGATAATCCAATAAATACTCATCCAGATGAGATGAGGAAGGCACAGGCTGAGGACAAAACACTCAAGCCGTGTTTCAAGAAGTTGCCCAAATCTCATACACCTCCAGGCAAGGGAGAGTTTTATATGAAGAACAAGCTGATATATAGGAAGGCTGGATCTGAATCCAATGGTCACGGACAGCTGGTCTTTCCCACTTCATATAGGACTAAAGTGTTGGAACTAGGGCATGCGATTCCCTTCAGTGGTCATATGGGGATCAGCGCAACAGGACAGCGTATAGCTTGTCACTATTTCTGGCCAGGATAACTGAAGATATCAAACGATATGTAAAATCCTGTCCAGAGTGCCAACGAGTAGCACCTAAACATTGGACTGCACCAGCAACTCTGGGAGAAATGCCCATAGTGGGAACACCCTTTGAGAGAGTTGCTGTGGATCTTGTGGGACCTCTCACCCAAACCAAGAGAAGGAACAGCTACATTCTGACTCTGGTGGACACTTGTTCTATGTGGGGAGAGGCAGTAGCCCTGTCATCGATTGATTCTAAACATGTGGCAGAGGCATTGCTCACAATTTTCACAAGGTTAGGCTTTCCCAATCAAATCTTGACTGATAATGGCTCTCAGTTCAAGGGGAAACTAACTGAAGAAGTTTTCAGGATCTTCCAGGCCAAACACTTCCATTGTAGTGTGTACCACCCCCAAGGGAACGGCCAAGTGGAAAGATTTAATGGCACATTGATGTCAATCCTGAGAAAGTTGGCACACGAAAAACCAGATACGTGGGACCAGTACCTTCACGCCGCCCTCTTTGCTTATCGGGAGGTACCCCATAGTTCAACCGGAATGGCCCCGGCAACATTATTGTTTGGAAGGCCAATAAAAGGTCCACTGGAAGCTCTGTTAAGAACGTGGACTGATGAAAAGGCAGAGGAAAATATTACATCCTCATACCAATATGTGAATGAGCTGACCACTCGTTTAAAAACTGGCTGGAAACTTGCCAATGAAAATTTGAAACAAGCCAGGAAGAAACATGCTGCCTATTATAACAGGAAAGCTAAAGACAGAGATTTGGCTGTGGGAGAGAAGGTACTGCTTCTTCTACCCGGTAGCCAGAATAAGTTACAAATTGGATGGCAAGGTCCATATACAGTTCTAGAGAAGGTGTCTAGAACAAATTATAAGATAGATAAGAAGGGGAAAGAAAAAATCTATCATGTGAATCTCCTGAAGAAATATTTGGAAAGAGAACATCAGGAAGAGACACACTTGTTGACCTTGTCCATTGCCATGGAGATGAAAAAGGAACCACTTTCATCATTTGAATATCCATTACACCCCTGTGAGACAGCGGCACAGGTGAAAATCAGTACACATTTAACGAAAACTCAGAAAGAGAAAGTGCAACAGGTTCTAGATACTCATACAGAGGTGTTAACAGACCGACCAGGACATACAAACTTATTGGAATATGATATGAAGCTGATAGACCTCACACCTGAGTGTATGAAACCCTATTCGATTCCTTTTGCTAAGGAGAAAGCTTTGAAGGAAGAGGTAGACTATTTGTTGAAGGAAGGAATTATTTCACACAGTGAATCTTCGTATAGTTCCGGTGTTGTACTCCTAAGGAAGCCCTCTGGAGAACATAGACTCTGTATAGATTACAGGAGACTGAATGCTATTACAGAAGGACAGGTGGATCCATTGCCGGATACAAATCAGTTGTTTGCCAGACTAAATAAAGCTAAATATTTCTCAAAAGTGGATTTGAGTAAAGGATACTATCAGATTCCAGTAAAGCCTGAGGTTAGACCATACCTAGCTTTTAGTACCTCAGAAGGACACTATGAGTTTAACAGATTGCCATTTGGATTGAAGAATGCGCCTAGTGTCTTCTCTAGAATGATGAGAAAATTATTGGACCCTCTGAATAATCCATGTATCACAAATTTCATGGATGATATCCTTATAGCAACAGAAACATTTGAGGAACACATTGACTCTCTGAACATGCTGTTTAATCGACTTAGGGAAGCGAATTTAACAGCCCGACCAACCAAATGTTGCGTTGGATGTAAAGAATTGGAATTCTTGGGACACACAGTTTATCAGGGAAACATGACCCCTGACCCCAAGAATTTAGAGAAACTAAAGAAAGCCCCGAGACCACAAACCAAGAAAGACGTGAGATCCTTTGTCTCATTATGTGGTTTCTACCAGAAGTATATCAAAAACTTTAATTCCATATGTGCACCGTTAACGGATTTGACACGTAAAGGACATCCAGATCGAATTACATGGACACCACAATGTGAAATGGCTTACCAAGAATTGAAGGAAAAGCTCACAAGTAAACCTATTTTGAAATTACCTGACTTAAGTCAAGAATTCATAGTAAGGACGGATGCCAGTAATATTGGGTTAGGTGCAACTTTGCTACAGAAATCAGATGCATTGGATGGGGAATTAAGCCCAGTGGCATATGCTAGCAGAAAGTTGAATAAAGCTGAAACCAATTACTCAACTAGCTAAAAAGAATGTCTTGCAGTAATATGGGCGATAAAGAAATTCAATATTTATCTGTATGGTAAGGCATTTAAGTTGCAAACGGATCACAAACCTTTGTCGTTTCTAGCACAGGCTAGACATGAAAATTCTAGATTACTCCGTTGGTCCTTATTGATGCAGCCATTTGAGTTTAGCATAGAGTATATAAGTGGAAAAACAAATCTGGGAGCGGATTTTTTAAGCCGCCATCTGTGCGATGAGAATCACCCTAAACCCCAGGAATAATAAGAAATTTCTCTATGTGTATATAGAATTATAAACTGACATATAACGTCTGTTTTAAGTGGGGAGGATTTGTCGTGAGAAATTCTAATCCACATATATAAATTAAAACGTAAAAGTAAAGCCTAACAAATAACTTCAATAAAAGGAAAGAAGAATGGTAAAGAACAGTGCTGTCACAATGACTGTACTCGAAATCCCCCTTGTTTTCTCCTTCGTCTGCAAATTATAACGTTTCACGTTGATAGTAAAAGCCTACTGCTTCAATACCCACTTTCTACGATAAAACGTGTACTGCCTTTCTAAGAAAAACCTTGAGATACGCAGCTGACCTAGATTTAAAATTCCATTCATGTCATTTTATACACTACGTTACCATAAACGAAAGACAGATGGACTAAAGATAGAAAGAAAGGGAGGGGCTGAAAGCCGGAACGAAGGCAATACTAACACAGTCTCGCGATACACAATTACTACCATCACGCGTGTAAGGCCACAAGCACTAGCTTTTTTTCAAATCGACAGTGATAAAAAACACTACACACACGAGAGTTAGTTTTTAAAAACATGAAAATTCTTATTAGGAAATATGACATTATACTGGTTTACGTTTGAAAACATTACAGTACCCAGACACCACATCGTATTCGAAGTAAACAGGAGGTAGAAGAAAATGCATATTTTGAACGCAGCCACTTAGCTCCTTTAAATTTGTATATTTGGGTTCCTTAGGACTTGCTGACAAAGAATATGTTAAACGTTACGCAAATAGTCTAGGAATTACCAAATTATAGCCAAAAGAAATAGTGAGGGATGTCAGACAACACCCAAAATCAGAATCGCTCAGTGGCAGATTTTCACCCCACCATTGTACGGGAAATGGGTCTCCATGTTAAATCCGATTTGATTGGAGCGCAATAAATGTAAGGCTAAACACGATTAGTCGAGCTATAAATACTATCCTTTGTTGTCAGGGGAAACGGGAGTAGGAGTACTTTTTTTCAAACGATTGGGTAAACATGGCACGATTGGTTAGACCCGCGAATATAGTCAATCAGAGGCGTCAGGTCACCACCACATGTTCAAATAAACTTACTACAGAACCAGTGCGTTGAAAACCAGTGCATATTTTTCTAAATAAAAGCCTGGGACATCGGCAGATCGAAATTGTGCTATATTCATTGCCAGTCAACGTAATTCTGTATTATTTCCATGAATTGTGGGACCGTGGTCCAAAAGTTATTGAGCAGCACCGGGTCTGAGCTTTGCTGAACCTAGAGGCTGACAGCATACTCCTGGGTTCAGATAGTGACCAGTGAGGTGTCTCCAGAACACAGGGAGGCTATCGAGCAGAGGAGTCTTTTCCTGCCGCCATCACGAAAGATAAGCCTATGTGGCCAGCGGAGCTCAACATTATGTAACCCCATCTTAAACTGACATTGTATAAAAATAAGAGGGGAAATTAATTGTTTTAATGAACGGAACTGAGAACATCTCCAATACTAGTTCCAACAGAAACAAACACTTGAAGTCATGATGACAAATAACAACATAGCTTGAAAAAACAAAACCAGTATTACCTCATATTGCTAATACACAACTGACACACATAGGATAATATTAATAAAATATGTCACTACAAGATTCATATTGATAAATTCTGTACATATAACTTGTAATTAAAATTGATTGTGATTCCTGGTTCACTTTGTATTTGAATCAGGACACATATATATTAGTGACAGTAATTAATACATATTTATATTTGAAAATTTACCAGTGCCTCATTTAAGAATAGTCTTATAGAGTGTTAAATGTGTGTGAGTGTCACAGTGTTGTCACGTGTGGTGGAATAAATTAAATTGTTTATCTGTCTGTTGTTGTTGTGACTTACACTACATCATATACATACCCTAGACATTCAACGTAGTCATCACAATATTCCAGAATAATTCTGACTGAGGTATAAATATGTGGTAGCAAGTAAGGTTATCTGTAATACACTACCCTTATTAGATACAGATACCTTCACAGCTGATCTCAGTCAGTACACTAAGTCCCCTATAAATATTTATAATATCCCACTTTACCACAGCTAGGAGGAAGAAGCATGTACTCTCCAAGTATGCAAAGGTAAAATGCTGTGCTCTGGTTGTGGGCTTTCCCAAGGAATTGTCATGTCCTTCACAGAGCAAGTGAGATATAGTTAGAAACATAAAAAGGCGTTAAACATACAACTGTAAACACGTTTAAACCAGCGTGGTCCAACTGCAGTCCAACTGGCTAAATGTGGCCCATAGTAAAATTGTTTTGAGGCCTGCGCCATACAAAAAATATGGTATTCATTATATAGTATAATTAATACTTTTCCGATCAGACTCAAAGCGTACAGTGGAAATAAATGTTTTACTGCATGCAGTCAGCATCCCAACCGCTCGACTGACATTGATATTGAGACTCTGGTTTTAAAAAATCCACACCCCCAAACTTCCCATTAGGACGTAAGAATAAAACTAAAATTGCGTCCATAGGAATTCAAACCTCATGGAAATTTTAAATTTTTTATTTTTTTCATTTCGCACTTACCGATTTTCATCTATTCGTCACTGAGCTTTTGTTTTAAATAATTTTTTATCATGAATGGCCCACGCACTTTAAATTGCTGGTTTATGTGGCCTTCGGGGTTGAACCAGTTAAACCACCGGGTTTAAACAGAGAAGTTTTTTTCAGAATCACAAAAGATAAATTTTGTTAAACCTGCGGTGTGGATATTGCATTAGAAGTTACGCTATGATGTATACCTCTGCACATATTAAAACGAAACAGACTATTTCGGTAAATCACTAGACCGTATTCTGTGAGAACATGAACATTTTAATAGTATCAGTGTCGTATTATTAAGGGGGTACGCGTAATCGATCTGCCCCGGATGACAGCCAGGAGGTAGGGTGACATCGGACACTATTGTGATAATACTTTACTGTTTCAAAATCTTCTTGCAAGCCAAATACAATGTATATTTTTCTGTGTTTTATGGAGGAGGGGTATTATCTACACACAAAGGAAGGTTCTGTCAAGCGTGCCAACTACTTTAACTCTTTAAGTCCCAAGCAAAAAGCAGGGTTTGGCCCAAACAAAAACGGCCACCACAGTGCTTTTTTATTGTTGTTGTTGTTTGGAGAAAAGATATTTTGTAATGTTTATATGCATAAATACGAGTTATTTAAAATGAAAGTACTTCCTGTTGGAAATGAAGTTTTGGGTTGTTAACATTGGAACAGAGCTCTAGACGAGCAAAAAATCCGAAGCCACTTAAATGGCTCCTGGGCCAAATAGGTCTAAACCCTGAGCCACTATAGTGGCTCTGTGGTAAAGTGGGATGATATAAATATTTATAGGGGACTTAGTGTACTGACTGAGATCAGCTGTGAAGGTATCTGTATCTAATAGTGTGGTGTATTACAGATGACCTTACTTGCTACCACATTTATACCTCAGTCAGACCTATTCTGGAATATTGTGATGACTACGTTGAATGTCTAGGGTTATGATAATGATGAAGTGTATGTTCACAACAACCAACAGACAGATACACAATTTAATTTAATAATCCACAATACTTTACAACACTGTGACACTCACATACATAGAACACTCTATAAGACTATCTTAAATGAGTCAAGTGTTAAAGTTTAAAAATATATATGTATTAATTCCTTCAAATATTAGATATCCTGATTCAACTACAAAGTGAACCAGGAATCACAATCAAATGTAAACACAAGTTATATGTACACAATTTATAGATAGAATCTTTGTATTGACATATATTATTATTGCAATATGTGTGTAAGTTGTGCTGTAGTACTCTGAGGTAATACTGGCTTTTCAAGCTAGGTGGTTGTGTGTCATCATGACTTCAAGTGTTTGTTTCTCGTGGACATAATATTGGGAAAGTTCACAGTTTCTTTTTATTTGAAACTAATAAATGTCCCTCTAGATTTAAGGTAAAGTCACTGTTAGAGGGGGTATACACAAGATTGAGCTGCTCTGGCCACAGAATCTTAATTTCTGTGTGGGCGGCAGGAAACAGTCTCCACTGCTCGCTTGCTTCACCGTGTTCTTGAGACACCACACAGGTCGATATATTGACTAAGGAGTCTGCTACCAGCCTCTGGATTCAGCAAAACTCAGACCAGGTGCTGCTTCAATACGTTAGGACCTCGGTCCCACAATTCATGGAAATAATACACAAAATACGTTGACTGGCAATGAGTTATGGCACAATTCCGATCTGCCTCTGTCCCAGGCTTTCATAAGAAAAATATGAGCTGGATCTCAACGCACTTGCTTCTCAGTAAGTTTATTTTAAAAATGTGGCACTGAACAGACGCTCCTAATTGACTATATCAAATGGTCTAACCAATAGGACCATGTTTACAAAAGTATTTGAAAAAAAGTACCCTTCCTACCGTTTCCCGTAACAACCAAAAATAGTATCTGCAATCGACTAATCATGTTTAGGTTTACATATTCTTCTAGCCAATGAAATCGGATTTAACTTGTTGGCCTATTTCCCGTAAAATAGTGGTTTCAAAACATGCCACTGAGCAATTATGATTTGGTGCTGTCAGACAACCTCACTATTTTATTTTGGCTATAATTTGTTAATTCCTAGACTATTTGCGTAACACTTAACATATTCTTTGTCAGCAAGTCCTAAGGAACCCAAATATATAAATATAATGGAGCTAAGTGGCTGCGTTCAAAATATGTATTTTCTTCTACCTCCTGTTCACTTCGATACGATGGGGTGTCATCTGTACTGTCAGGATTTCAGACGTAAAATAGTATAATGTCATGTTTCCTAATAAGCATTAAACATGTTTTTAAAACCTAACCGTGTATTGGTAGTGTTTTTTTTATCACTGTCTATTTGAAAAAAAGTTAGTGCTTCATGCCTTTCGCGTTGGGGGTGGCATTAATTGTATATCGCGAGACGGCGTGTTAGTATTGAATGCGTTCCTCCTTCTCTCTCTCTCTCTCTCTCTCTCTCTCTCTCTCTCTCTCTCTCTCTCTCTCTCTCTCTCTCTTCTAAGGCCGTCTGTCTTTTAGTTACGCAGTGTATAAAATGAAATTAATGCTAGTATTTTATCTAGGTCATTAAGCAGTGTGCGTATCTCAAGGTTTTCTAAGAAACACAGTACCGGTTTTATTTTTTTTTTGAAACGCGTGTATGCTGCTGTAGGCTTTACTATCAAACGTGAAAGCGTTACACTATGCAGACGAAGTAGAAAAAGGGGATTTTTGTACGCCATTGATACAGCACTGGTCTTTTACCATTCTTCTTTTTTTTGAATTAATTCGTTAGGCTTTACCTTTACTTTTTAATTTAGATATGTGGATTTAGAATGTTTCACGACAAATTCTCCCCACTTAAAACAGACGTTATATGTCAGTCTATAATTCTACATACACATAGAGAAATTTAGGTCTATGCCTGGTGATTTCTTTGATTTTCATCGCACAGATGGCGGCTTAGAAAATCCGCATCAACGTTTCTCTGATTTTATTTTTATCATGGATTAATGCAGGTGGGTCAATTCAAAGTAAGCACTACTGACGAAGGTTGCCTCAGACCTCTGCAATCCAAGAATCCATTTCAGTTATATTACTGAACAGCGGCAAGTGTTACTGCTTGTCTTAATGCTGCTAAGCAATCAATATTCACCATTTTTCTTCTCTGAGTCTGTTCAACGACATGTCCCGAGAATATTAGATGTTCCTCAAATTGTACGTTATGAGGAGTTAATCTATATGGTGATATCTGAGTTGTGGAGTGGATCCAATAATTTCCTGATCAGCCTTAATAAACACTCGGACTATCCTCAATTCAAAAAAGCAACAATGGAGACACTCTGCTCCTCCGAAATGTTCACAGCCAACAATTGGTCTGATCTCAGGCGTGATTGAATGTGGAAACACCCTTCTAATAATATATTTATAATGTTCTATAATGTGCCACTCAAATGGAGGCCATATTCACCAACTATAGCTCCGCCTACCGACAATCTGGTGAATTAAGATAATATGTGGGGAAATGAGTTTCTGCATCAGAAATCAATTCGCCCTTAGCATTGCTATAAGAGGTGTGGGTTATCTCCATCCAGGGTCCGAACAATACTTTCCCTTGGACGGTGTAGGGTCGGGTGACTACCAATGTCACCAGTGCCCTTTTAATCCTAAGTTAATAGCCATAGTGTGAAGCGCTGTGAGCATTTTCCGAATTGCTCACTCGTCCACTGCCCACTGTTCTTCTGTTAACAATTTGTTTCGGTTTTAACTTAGGCGGATCATCTTCAATGTCAATGTCAGCCAGCTCCCTAAATGCGGCTTCAAACTGTTCCTGGGTTGACTGGTCTGAGTTTCTATTTTCTCTGGATGCCCTTCTCAGAGTTGCGAATCTAAATATTTTTGGTGAACACTGTTGGGGGGAAGGTGGATACCTATCCTCTATGTCAACCTTATTATTTTTATTTTCCTTGTTATTGTTAAGCCCATATGTTTCAGAATGCTTGGCTGGCATCTGATTATGATTTTCCCAACTTGGGGACTGTACCTTGCTACATTTTTCACAGGCCCCCACAAATTGTGCAATATCAGCGGCTACTTGGGGCCAGTAGAATTTGTCCGATGTCCTTTGACGGGTGGTCCCATTTCTCTGGTGTCCACCGTCTGGTACAACATGAGCTTCTGCCATCACATTTTTCCTGTAGGGGGTTGGCAATACCAATTGTCCCTGTTCTTTGGATCCTGCTCTAGCTTTCCTGAAGAGCAGTCCCTCCTTTAAATAAAATTGTCCTTTCTTAGGGTGTGCATGGCTTGTTGGCAATTTACCAAAGCAAGGTTTTAATGTTTTATCTTTTGCCTGGGCCTTTCTCATCTGCTTATGAGAATAAACTAGTGGTGGTTCCTCCTCCGTTCTACTGGGGGTCGACCTGACCTGAAGCGTGGCCATTACCACAGGTTTTACAGGGCTTCCTAGAAAAACATATTTGCTTCCTAACACCAGCGGGTAATTAGGGTCGTCACACACGGCTGCTCTAATCACTCCTTCCACGTACCTTGTCTCTACATTGATCTCGGCTACGGGAAGTGTCATGGTGGATATTCCCTTTACGGCCCCTTGTATTTCCACTTTCTCTGTGGTATACTGTTCAGGGTGCACTAGGGTTGCACTCACAACTGAGTCATATTCTAAACCTGAATCGTAAAGGCACCTAACCTTGGCACCATTACATGTCACTTCTTCACAGATGGGGGATGTTGAAGATTTATATGATTCTCTGTCAGTTTCTTCTTCCCCTTGTCCACTGTTATCATGCATGCCGCGTGATATGGAGGAACTTTCCTACCACATTCACTAGTATTATGATTATGCATCCTGCATATTTGACAATATTTTCCTTCCTGTCTGAAGGGTTTCCTGTTATCATATTTCCTTTCATTGAATTGTGGGGTTTTATTTTTATAGTCATTTCGTATCCTATCAAACTGCTGCTTACCTTTGTTTTGATCTCTATGATCAAATTCATTAAAGTTTTGTGGTGCCTGATAATTGTCTACCTGCCTCTTCTTATTACCTGTTACCTCTGCTTGAGCTGCTTGATATCTTTCAGCAACATTTAGTAACTCACCCAGTCTCTCTGCACCTTGTTCCATGAGAAACTTTCTCAGGTCTGGAGCCATGGACTCTCTTAATTGTTCTATAAGGATCATTTCCTTAAGATCTTGGGTTTTCCCCAGAGAAGTCCATTTCTCCAAGTATGTCTCTAACCGTGCAGAGAACTGGTGATAGGTTTCACCTGACAGTAGTTTAGCATTCCTAAATTTTTTCCTATAAAATTCTGCGTTCTTTTCATATCTTAACAAAAGAGCCTGCTTTAGCATGTCATAATTTTCTTGATCACCTCTGCTCATTTTGGCGAAAACTTCATAAGCTGCACCACGAAGCCCTTGTGATAACTTTAAGCTCCACCTTTCTCTCTCTAACCCATACGTGGTAGCTAATAGTTCATATCTATTTAGATAGCTCTCGATATCATCGTCTTTCTCAACAAAATGATCTAAATGAAAGTTCATAGCTGAGGTTGAGGCTCCCTGACTAGTAGTGGCATCAGAGGTAAAGGGACTGGCACCATTTTCAGGAGCATGGCTTTGAAACTCAAACTCCCTTAGTCGTAACTCATGTTCCCTTTGTAATCTGTTATCTTCTGCTTCCCTTTCTGCAGCTAATCGCTTGTCTTCCCTTTCTGCAGCCTGTCTCTTTTCTTCTCTTTCTGCCTCCAATTGTGACTTCTTAGCCTCAGCCTCTAATTGTAACTTCTTAGCCTCAGCCTCCAATGCCCTAGCCTCTTTGTCAGCCTCAATCTGCAACCTCTTAATTTCTTTTTCAGCCTCTAACTTTCTTTCAGCCTCTTTTTCTAATCTTTTTTCTTCACGTTCAATAAATTTGTCACATTCAGTAGTGACATAAGCAATCATAACTTGCCCGTCCATTCCTAACTCTTTCGCATCTGCACAGCAGCAGATCGAAATTTTGCCAAGTCGGCCATTTTCTACCAGGCAAATGTATACACTATTTAACCAAACAATTTTATCTATAAATAATTATCTAAGGACAACCACAGGCACTGAGAGCTCAACCTTATTTTTCCACCCAAGAATACCTTTTTAATTTTTATAATTTTCAGCAGTGAATTACTCCCAATATATATGCTAGGGGAAGGTTCAAAATCCCGGGAGCGAGCCCCCAATATATGTGGTAAAGTAGGATGTTATAAATATTTATAGGGGACTTAGTGTACTGACTGAAATCAGCTGTGAAGGTATCTGTATCTAATAGTGTGGTGTATTACAGATGACCTTTCTTGCTACCACATTTATACCTCAGTCAGACCTATTCTGGAATATTGTGATGACTACGTTGAATGTCTAGGGTTATGATAATGATGAAGTGTATGTTCACAACAACCAACAGACAGATACACAATTTAATTTAATCCACAATACTTTACAACACTGTGACACTCACATACATAGAACACTCTATAAGACTATCTTAAATGAGTCAAGTGTTAAAGTTTAAAAATATATATGTATTAATTCCTTCAAATATTAGATATCCTGATTCAACTACAAAGTGAACCAGGAATCACAATCAAATGTAATCACAAGTTATATTATTATTGCAATATGTGTGTAAGTTGTGCTGTAGTACTCTGAGGTAATACTGGCTTTTCAAGCTAGGTGGTTGTGTGTCATCATGACTTCAAGTGTTTGTTTCTCGTGGACATAATATTGGGAAAGTTCACAGTTTCTTTTTATTTGAAACTAATAAATGTCCCTCTAAATTTAAGGTAAAGTCACTGTTAGAGGGGGTATACTCAAGATTGAGCTGCTCTGGCCACAGAATCTTAACTTCTGTGTGGGCGGCTGGAAACAGTCTCCACTGCTCGCTTGCTTCACCGTGTTCTTGAGACACCACACAGGTGGATATATTGACTAAGGATTCTTCTACCAGCCTCTGGATTCAGCAAAACTCAGACCAGGTGCTGCTTCAATACGTTAGGACCTCGGTCCCACAATTCATGGAAATAATACACAAAATACGTTGACTGACAATGAGTTATTGCACAATTCCGATCTGCCTCTGTCCCAGGCTTTCATGAGAAAAATATGAGCTGGATCTCAACGCACTTGCTTCTCAGTAAGTTTATTTTAAAAATGTGGCACTGAACAGACGCTCCTAATTGACTGTATCAAATGGTCTAACCAATAGGACCATGTTTACAAAAGTATTTGAAAAAAAGTACCCTTCCTACCGTTTCCCGTAACAACCAAAAATAGTATCTGCAATCGACTAATCATGTTTAGGCTAACATATTCTTCTAGCCAATGAAATCGGATTTAACTTGTTAGCCTATTTCCCGTAAAATAGTGGTTTCAAAACATGCCACTGAGCAATTATGATTTGGTGCTGTCAGACAACCTCACTATTTTATTTTGGCTATAATTTGTTAATTCCTAGACTATTTGCGTAACACTTAACATATTCTTTGTCAGCAAGTCCTAAGGAACCCAAATATATAAATTTAATGGAGCTAAGTGGCTGCGTTCAAAATATGTATTTTCTTCTACCTCCTGTTCACTTCGACACGATGGGGTGTCATCTGTACTGTCAGGATTTCAGACGTAAAAGAGTATAATGTCATGTTTCCTAATAAGCATTAAACATGTTTTTTAAAACCTAACCGTGTATTGGTAGTGTTTTTTATCACTGTCTATTTGAAAAAAAGTTAGTGCTTCATGCCTTTCGCGTTGGGGGTGGCATTAATTGTATATCGCGAGACGGCGTGTTAGTATTGAATGCGTTCCTCCTTCTCTCTCTCTCTCTTCTAAGGCCGTCTGTCTTTTAGTTATGCAGTGTATAAAATGAAATTAATGCTAGTATTTTATCTAGGTCATTAAGCAGTGTGCGTATCTCAAGGTTTTCTAAGAAACACAGTACCGGTTTTATTTTTTTTGAAACGCGTGTATGCTGCTGTAGGCTTTTCTATCAAACGTGAAAGCGTTACACTATGCAGACGAAGTAGAAAAAGGGGATTTTTGTACGCCATTGATACAGCACTGGTCTTTTACCATTCTTCTTTTTTTTAATTAATTCGTTAGGCTTTACCTTTACTTTTTAATTTAGATATGTGGATTTAGAATGTTTCACGACAGGCTCTAGGGGCTTAAAGAGTTAAGTACGCCGCTGGATAATATGAATATTCTGTTGCTGTATATCATCAGTATCTTAGCTTCTGTAAATCTATCTTTAAATTGTTTTCTCAGTCTCTTTCTTTCTCGTACCCTTGTTCTGTTTATCTATTTTTATTTAAATCAATGTCACAGTTACGCATGACATGGGCGTTATCATGAGTACATAAAAGACTTTAAATAAATAAGTAACACATAAACAGGTCATAGAAGGCATTAGTAGATAATAAAGTAGTAGGAAACTAGACGACAGAAAAACAACATAATTGATAGGCTTACCGTGAACTCGAACCCATCTGAACAGCAACACCATCTCGATGATGGGAGTGAATGGTGACAAACCACCCTGCCAACTAGGCAACACTTTATCTAATCTATATTTTTGAACCCCTGTTGAATTATCCCCAACAGAAACAGGGGACGCAATGTTTTTTGGTAATGAAAGTCAGACATTAATTGTATTGTTTCCCTTAACATTAATTATGGGTCAAAATATCAAAAAAGGATTAAACAAGATCAGTGGGTTGCAATTGTTTGGGTTCGTCTACTTTTAGAGTCCTCATTATCGCACACAGCAAGAAAAATCAGATGCCATTCTAGTCATATCATGTGGAGTTGACGACCCACTAGAGCTAAGGAGGAAGAGTTCTGTGACAGACTGTTCTCGACCGGGTCAGGCACACAGTGTAGTGTCCCCAGAGTCAATTGCAGCAATTGAATGCACCTTGATGGAAAATCGCCGAGTTATAGGCATGCAGCACCGTACTGGACCTTCATTCACTGATGAATTTCTATAGGTTTCACCCCTTCGCTGTTCAATTTATGGTGGAGGACATGATTGGAGTAGATGCGTTTTAGATGTACTGGAGGTAAAAGGTATATGGAGGAAATTATTGGAATAAGTGTGCTCGGAGTAAGAGGTATAAGGGTGGACATGATTAGGGTAGATGTCCTAGGAGTGAGAGGTATAGTGAAGAAATATTAGACAAACATAAAGGTATGTTTTCTTGCACTCGTAAGAAATAAAGAAGTAGAACACTAGACAACAGAAAAACAACAGACGTGAGTGGAAGGTCCTGGGGTTGAGTCCTGGGTAAGCCACTCACGTCTGTTGTTTATCGGTTGTCTAGTGTTCTACTTCTTTATTTCTTACGAGTATCTGAAAACATACCTTTATGTTTGTCTAATATTTATTTACTGTTTACAGGCCTCGGGTTTCCCTTCCTTATGTGTTATAAATGGGTATAGTGAAGAACATGATTGAAGTAGATATGCCGGAAGTGGGAAGTACAGTGGAGGATATGAGTGGAGTAGATATGCTGGAGGTAAGAGGAACAATGGAGGGCATGATTGGAATGTGTGTGCTAGGAGTGAATATTGGAGGACATGATTGGAGTTAATGTGCTAGAGGTGAGAGGTATGATGGAAGACATGTTTGGAGTAGACATGCTGGAGGTGAGAGGTATGGTGGACAACATGACTGAAGTAGAATGGGTCGTGAGAAGTACAATGAAGAACATGATTGGAGTAGATATGCTGAAGGTCAGATGTATATTTGTCATTGGTTTAATCCGAGAATTAACCGTGGAGGGTTGGAACTGGTTGCTCAGATAATAATGGTGGCTTAGAAGTGCCGCAACCAGATGATATATTAAAAGTTACGTTACTTTTTTTTTTACCCGGGCAACGCCGGGTATTTGTGCTAGTTTATTATAAAAGATGGTATCATTACTTGTGCACGCTTCAATATATTCCCTTTCAACAAATAGTTCCAAGAAAAACCACCGACTGCGCTATGTTGCTTATTTATTTCTTAGAATTGAACCAAGAAGGGAATACACGCTCTGAATGAACTCTGAACACTTCTTAGTCTATAATCGTGCTGAATGGAAATCAAAATGGTACTGGAATAAAAACTGTAAACACGGAAGTTATAATAATAAACAGCTGCAGTATTAACATCAAAAGTCTGTTGCAGTGGATCTCCAACGTCTTCTGTCTCTTGTCATGATGGTACATGTTACGGTATATGATATTAACGCCGTCTGCTAAAGGTTACCAGACGTGCAATTGTAAAGGTTAAGACATTTAATATATTGCGATAGATGTTTCAATTACTGAACGCTTCATACACGATCGATTATGACGTGTATAGCGTTGTTTAGGTCACAGTCGGTAACTAAGAAACGCTACCCTTTTGTACTTGACCGCAAAGCTGAATAGCTGCGTTTTTTTTCTAACCTTCCAATTCGATGGCATGATATAGCCATTTATATGTGTATTTATGATGGACAAGGGTCAGTCCTAGAACTCTATATGAGAGGGAAATTATGGAGGTTAGTATTTAACTAGAATTCTCGGAAGGAGAAGAATAATCGTCAAATTCTTATGAAATATTCAGACTCGCAGTCTCACTGTCGGCAGGTAGCCATGTCTATCTGCTCGTGCATATAGCTGTGATGTTCTGACGACAATACTGCATTGTATCCTCATAACGGACATTGACACATAACCAGCAGTCTACGTTGTTGATTAATTTATGCATGACTTATATGGACTTACGCTCTACCCCTATTGGAATTGATCATCATGTATGTATCACTGTGAATAAATGTATGGACTCAATGAACCGACTTATCACGTCAATGGAATTACAAGTTCAATATAATTGCAACTTTCAAATGTTTGCTCATACGTTTTTCTATCCCACCCCGCATTCGCGTAAAGCAACACCAATTGACACGATGAAAATCTTGAATGAAACCATATAAGAACTCAACTAACATGGCCAGAATTTATAACCACTTTATTGACATTATATGGAACATTGTTGTCAAATTGAATGTTCCAGAACAACAGAGAAGATCGCCTTCAACAGATGGTGTCCATTGATTGGGGATCGAAAAAAAAAAAAATTCGGAAATTAACAATTGTTTACATTTGAAGGACGATCACATGATGTGCTGAATTATGACCTATGACGCAGTACTCAGTATAATCCCTAACAACGTGACGTCACCAAAGTTCGTGTACATGCCATACAAGTTGACAGCAGCAAGCCTAGTTTCTACGGAGGAAAAAAATAACAAAGCCAACGAATAAACCCTGTATATGCATCAAGAGCAAACAGTCAGACATACTTCTACACCGTTGGTGCATACCGTCATCGACAGGAGTCCGAACTGAGCACAAAAGATAAGTCATTTAAGTGTGACCTTTGTCGGTCGATAAATAACAGTGCTGAGTCCATTTTGCTTTGATCAGGCATGTCTATGTATTTTCATGTATATATGTTAAATTTGTGTTCCATCGTATGTATTTGTTGTTAATTCGTGGGAGGTAGGGAGGATGAACTGAAATTAAATTCTGCGGCTCTCACGATGCCTGAATTGATTTCGGTCGTTTCTTAGGGCAGTTAAACGATTGCACCTTTGGAAACCCCATTGAGGTTTGACATTGGACTTGTTGTCCAAATCTGCTATCGTTTGACGATTTGCGTTAGCTGTACTGTCCCGTAGATAATTGGTGTATTTTATTCGTACTCAGTTAATAATTTTATTCAGTTCTGTACCATGTTCGTTACTATTCGTCCAGTCTCCTCTGACTATCATTTATTTTATAATTGTTAAATTTTCGTCCGTTATGAGTCCTGTGACGTCATCATTTTTCGCAGTCATTTTTTTTGTGTGTGTACTTTGAATATTCAGTTGACCTCGGGTCAGACCTTGACCCTTCATTTGGTCTGTGACATTTCCGCTTGTTTTATTTAGTTCATAAATTCATTTTTAATTGTGAAAATGTCTTGTTTGCGTCTTAACATTGTTTGTACCCCTTAGTTGCATCATTGTTTTGTTTGTCCTCATAATATATATTAATACTACATTAATAATATGATATTATATGCAATAATACACTTGTAATTTAATTTAATTAATTTTTTCTGATAATTAAGGTTAATATGGGACATTGCATAATTATGCAGTGATAGTCCAAGAAAGTAGCACTACAATTTATAATAGATGCCTAGGGCATAATAATATAATATATATATTGACAAAATAAAATAATCTTATAGCTACCTTTGAGGTAATAGACCCATTGTATATTATTTAATATACTTTTCTGGTACTAAGAGAGTGACTTAGTACCTTGAACAATATAATTACTAGGAATTATACCCAACATTATTGGATATTGAGATTAATTGTGTGATATAATTACATTATATTTAACAGATATCATAACTATTTATGATATAGTATTATTTAGATACAATATTGTTACAAAATATTGTCTATTAGTTGAACTTAGACATTAAGTTCAGTACTATTGTGATTACTTATATTGAATATTTCTAAGTTGAGTAAGTATAATAATTACTCTGAAGCTACTATTGACTATTTTAATCAGTAATTATCAATAATTACTTACAGATAAAAGTCAAAATGCTTACTATAGACCATTTCGTTAAAATTGGTCGGGAATATGGTTATAAATCTCAAGAACTTCGTCAGTTTGCCGAATCAGAACTGGAAAAATATGAAAGAAAAGAAGCAGAGAAAAAAGCTGCATTAAGGAAAGAGGAAGCAGAACTTGAGATGAAGCAAATTGACAAGGAAAATAAATTGAGAGAGATTGCTCAACGTGAAAGAGAAGAGCAAAGAGCAATCTCCAGACAGGAAGAAGAGAATAAATTGAAACGAGAGGAAATTATTTTACAACAAGAAATGGAATTGGCGCGTATTAAATTGGAGACAGCAAGATTACAAGCACTAAATGCTGATGCAAACCAGAATAATAACGCACAAAATGGATCATCATCCAGCCAACCTAAACATTTCTACAACTTTAAATTACCCATTTTCAACTTGAACGTCGACGACCTTTCATCGTTCCTGTCACGTTTTGAACAGACTTGCAAAACAAACCATTTGCCTGAAGAGTCATGGGTACTCAAGTTAAATGAATTCTTGGTTGGAGAACCATTGACAGCTTCTCAAAATGCTGACCCATCAATAGCAAATAACTACGGTGCTATTAAGTCCTTGCTTTTACGAAGGTTTCACCTGGACGAGGAACACTGTAGGTTGAAATTTAAGGGAATTTTACCTGAATCTCCAAAGGATTTTGCAGGATTCATTGCGAACATACGCAATACATTTAATAGATGGGTTGAACTGGCAGAAGTCAACAAATCATACGACAAATTAGTTGATTTACTACTGCGGGATAAGGTATTATCTTCGGTTAGCCAGCCATTTTTTGCATATTTGCAGGAGCGTCAACCAGGTACTATGGATGAGTTAGAAAAAATTTCTTTAAACTACTGTTCGGCACATCCGAATGCAACCATTTCTAACTCCTCATTAAGAGAACCTCTACCTGTGGCGTCTAATATGGCCTACAATCATAATAACAAACAAAGACATCACAGTGTAGACAGAAGCAGGTTCCAAAGAAATCACAATGTTAACTTTCAGAAGGGACATAATAATGATTTCAACAATAAAAATGAGTTCAACAGAGGTAGATCACGAGATAGAAAGTATTCACCTCAAACAAACTACCACAATGGTCAACATAACACTAATTATAATCGATCATATACTCCCAATAATAATAATAACTGGAATGGTAATAATCATGGCTCGAGACATCGAGATAATAGTTACTATAGAGGACGACGAGATAATTCTAACAATTATACTCGGAATCGATCTCATTCTCGGGGATCATCTCATTACAACCATAATACAGGGGCGGCAGTTACAAATAATACTACCCCTATAGCTCAGGTCCCACTTGACAATAATACAACACAGTCTTCTGCTGCATGTTTTGCTATTAATTATAATGTGGCAAATAGTTGCCAACAATGCAATCTTATTTTTCAGAAGGCGAAAGAAACAGTGCTTAACTGCGGACATATTACACCAGAGGTAGGTCTTGCAGTCAACGATGGAACAGGCCTACTAATTTTTAACAGGGGATTAGTTAATGGATCCGTCGTCTCAGTGCTGAGGGATTCGGGATCCACAACGATTGGTGTACGACAGTCGCTGGTACATCCTAGCTGTGCAACAGGGGAATATGTCCGTTGCATGACTTTTGGTGGAACAATAGAGTTTTACCCCACAGCTATTATTCATGTTAACACTCCTTTTTTCACAGGGAATGTAAAAGTATGTATGCTAAAAAAGCCTATAGCTGATCTGATGGTCGGTCGTATACACGGCAGTAAAGATTGTACTCCAGATGAGATTATAGAATGGGAGAAACATAACCTATGCACTGGAAACGCCGTGACGACTAGAGCGCAGACTCAACTCATGGAGAAAGTTGATGATAATAAGATGGATGCAGACAACCAAGAGGAATTTGTAGTCAATTCACCTATTGACAGGGAAACATTTGCAACCAAACAAAAAGAGGATAAATCTTTAAAAAAAATTTTTAAGTTGGTTGATAAAGTTGACAATCTATCCTCAGGTAATAATAACAAACATTGTTTTGTTATTAAAAATGACATATTGATTAGATGTTTTAATGACAAATCACAAATGAAACAACAAGTTATGGTCCCATATACTTTTAGACGGTACATTCTTCAACATGCACATGACTCACATTGTGCTGGACATATGGGATATACTCGAACACGATCTCGAGTACTGTCTTCATTCTTTTGGCCAGGGGTGTCAAGAGATATTTCGCAGTATGTACGTTCCTGTACTACATGCCAAGAAGTGAAAGCACGTGGAGCTTTTCACACGGCGCCTATTCAGGCTTGCGATATCTCAGTGAGACCTTTTGACAAGATGGCAATAGACATTATTGGTCCATTGCTACCATCGGCCAGAGGACATAGATTCGTCCTTACGTGCATTGATTTGTGCACACGATGGCCAGAAGCTATCCCATTAAAGACCACCACTACCACAGATGTAGCTGATGCACTACATCTCATCTTTTCTAGAATAGGGTTTCCTAGAAAACTTTTATCAGACCATGGGTCACAGTTTATATCTGACACCATGAAGGAAGTCATGAAAACTTGGGACATTGATAGGAATTTAAGTAGTATTTATCATCCGATGAGTAATGGTGCGGTTGAAAGACTTAACCGTACACTTAAACAACTACTACATAAGGTTACTGCTAAGCACCCTCATGACTGGGACAGAGCACTCCCAGCTGTTCTATTTGCTTATCGGGAGGTACCGCATGAACAAACTGGCTTCTCTCCCTTTGAATTAGTTTTTGGTGCTCCCCCAAGAGGTCCTATGGGACTAATAAAAAACTTATTAATTGACGAGGAGATGACTCAGGACACTCAGTCATCTTACGAGTACGTAATTAATCTTCGGAAGAACATTATTGAGTCTTGCCAGTTGGCAACAGCTTCTTCTGAGGCTGCAAAAACTAAGGCTCGATCTCTACAAAATAGGTCTCGACGATTACGCCAATTATTCCCAGGCGACGAAGCTTATGTGTTACTTCCTCACAATAAAATAAATT
>JAMPIV010007882.1:0-46946 GCA_024509875.1 Oreohelix idahoensis | reverse complement strand
GCAAAACATTAATACAGTGCAAATTTCTCGATATCTAGGAATGACACTGGACCAATAGCTAAATAGGAATACACACATAGATAAACTAGTGGAATCTTGCAGAGGATTTACTAACTTGTTAAGATATTTGAAAGGCAGTGGATGGAGTGCAAGCAATAAGACAATGCTCACTTTTTACATAGCTTTTATTAGAGAACAAATAGATTATGGAAGTACAATATATGACTCTGCTGCACACACTAATACGATTAAATTAGACAGAATTCAGCATCCCCGCTTTATGAACAGGTGTATGAGATCAACATCAATGGAAGCTCTAGAGGTGGCTTTAGAAATTATACCATTGGAATTACGGAGAAAGGAGTTAAGACTTAATTAAATGAACACAGTTATGTTAGATAAATCTCACCAAGCATAAGCATCTTTTACCACAACAACTAACAGCTCAGGTCAATCCAATAAATACCAATAGATACCCTACAGGATGGAAGTGTATGGAATAAATTATTCACATGGGTATTTTAATTACATCAAACAATAACAGTTGTGAATGCATGCAGGTGGTTCCACCCTCGGAGATCAAGAAACCAGACATGGACTACCACCTAGCAGAAATACTTAACCTTTAGCACGCTGCATAAAAATTCAGAAAACTTGCCCAACCACTGCATTCTTTTTCACAACGCCCCATTTTTATAGTGAGTGTCTTGTAAATTCTATAGTTTTTTTTTGTTTTTTGGTCAATTGCTCTAATTTTTAGATTGTATAGAAATGAATTAATGATGAATCTGATGATATAAAATTTGTTTGTGTACATGTTAGATGTGATAGGAAGAGAGGAAAGGAAAGATGAAAAAAACGAAAAAAAATTTTAAAAAATAAAAAAAAATTTTTTTTTTAATTTTAAAATTTAAAAAAAAAAATTTAAAAAATGACCAACACACGAAAAGTCCATATCCCTTGCATCTCAATGAAAGTCATTTGACCAATAGAGCAATACAAATCAAATGACGATCTTTTCGTTACACCCATCATCAGTAGCAAAGGAACAAACTCCCTAGCCAGCAGTCACATTCGGCCGTATATTTAAAAAATTTACAAAAAATAAATGCGGATACACCCATCGCTTTTTTAAGATCGGAAACGGAAGCTAGCTCTCTTGCAAATAACATTACAACTTAACATCTGGGGCTGAAAATCACGTGTACACAAGTCCTCATGCTAAAAACGGTGATATCCGTAAGGCGCAACATTGCGCCTCCAGCATGGAGAACATAGGTTACGTTCGGCGCAACGTTGCGACCGGAGCGTGCACGGGTTGCCTCTCTTGGCTGTGCAGTAGTGGTCCAACAGTGTCCAAAACTCAAGAATAACTATTGTGAGTCGTCAAAGCTGTCTACCTTTGCACAAGATTACCTTTGGCAGAGTTGTAGATCGAAGGATAATGATGCTTCTACCTCAAAGTGGTGTCCACAAGATATGCAGAATGCGAGAACAATGCTGCATGAGGCTGAGCAAATGTTAACTCTAGTATCTGCCGTCATCTTGTGGGAAGGATAGGGTTTTCTTATAATCCGTTAGCCCGTTAAAGCCCCCAGCTAAGTTCATTCAGCGAATGTCCTCTTATTATTATATACTTTTGTTTAAGTGTATTTAAGAAAGTGTCTGAGACATACGGATGTAATACACTTAAAATTATTAAATCAACTTGAGAGTTGCCTTTAGGATTTCTGCTAACGCTAATGTTTGGTTCTTTGCAGATAGATGATTGGATCACACTCGTCACTGGTTAATAGTGTAGAGCGCAGCACGTTCCCAGAAGCGTCAGGAAGTGTCCACGAAGATGGTCCCACGTCTCTAACACCTATCTTATGATGGTGTCTAGAGTCGACATCAGGCTACGTATACCCTCACTTCTTCCAGAGATAGTACCCTCAAATAGTACCACCAGCTAGTGTCACAAAAGAAGAGAAACAAATACCCTCTGAATATTGAGTGTCCCGATACTATTTGTAAAATTCATAATGTTTAACGTACCTGGTTTTTCGAAATACACACATTTCTCTCACTGGAAACACTGACATCTCGTCCTCAGAATAAATTAAACTAGCATACACAAATGTGGCAAATACATACAAGATAGACGTCTGGGCGATAGTCACTTTTCTGCCACCGCAGAATCAACAAAAACCATTGGCTTATTAGCCCGATGACAGTTCTACTCGCTACCACTACTAGAAGCTAAATATATCACAGCTGGGAGCAAGCAAACTGATGCTACTTCTATTACATCTCGGAGCAGACTGACTTGATCTAAATCGTCGATTTGCAACAACTATTTTCGATCACTGCATTACACGTTGTTTGACAAACAACTCACCAGACAATTTAAATCACGTGAATAGTTTCCTTCCCTCACCTTACCAAAAATAAAAAAAATAAACAAAGGCAAACATGCCTTACCAGTAAAGAAGAGATGTAAGCACTACTCTCGACACTCTTCTCGTTCTATCGATTATTCCCCTTAGACTATAAATTAAAATCAGCTAATTTATTGACCATCAGGCTAACCATTTAAATTGAATAGATGCTTATTTAACTTTACATTGAACTTTGGTTGAAAAGGTTAATAATATAAATTGAATATGTTTTCTTTTGAATCTACCATGTTTGAAAATGTTAACATTATAGATTAAATATGTTTACATTTGCATTTACATGGTCGAAAATGTTAATAATATAGATTATGTACATCATTTCTTTCATCATTCACTCCCTGCTCCATATGGAACTTGGGACTACCTCTGCATTTGGTTCACTGTGAGAAACTCGCTGTAAGGCAGTCATCACCCCTGGCAGTGGTGGTTCATGAAATCATCCTTCTATATGATGAGGTTACCAGCCTCAAATGAATTGGACATCCATTGGCAATTTTCACACATTAATTTTTACATGTCACTTTATACATATTAGTTCACATGTTAATAATGCAAAATATAGAATTTAATATGTACAGCTTACGCCAATCTTTAGGCACATAGACTGCTGGCTCAGAGAAATTGTTTAACGCAGCTTGATGATGCCTCGTACACGTGGTCTGGGGTGTAGTGTTTTTTTAGCAATACGTTCCCACTTTTGATTGTGTATTGCAGTTTCCTCAGATTCCGGCTTTCCGTGTTCAAATAGTAGCGTTTTCTTAGACTCTAGGTCCTCAGTATACTCCACCAAGGTTCGGTCTGGTATTATTCTTAACTCTGGCAAGGTCTGGTTGTCTTCTTTGCGCAAGGTGAATTTTTACAGTGTTCTAGCCTGATTAAAGTGTCAGGTTATATTGCCCCTTTCGTTCCTGGCACGTGTTGTTTACTATTAGACCAGGCCCCATTCAGAAATGTGGTTATTCCTACATCTCGAATGCCGGCCAATTGTTTCAAAACCTGTGAATGTTGGTGGGGTAATTTAAAATATTTACACTAGGAAATTTATGTGCGTTAATGAAAATGTTATCTCTTCCAAATATGGAATACCAACATCCGATCACTCTCTCTGCAATGTTTACAAATAACTTCTTACTTGTATCTCACGTAATATCTTCGTAATAACTCGGCAGGAAGCTTATTACGACATTCGGACTGTCAAGTGCGTGTCTGTAATATGTCCACAGACGGGAAGTTTATCGCCCGGCACGGCTTAGCTAAACCCAACTCTAGTCGCTGACCGCACTATTTGTGCCTAATCTTAGCAAAGCCGAGAAGCGCAAACATGACGAGTTATCACCGAAGGGAGTGTACGATGACTTGGCAATACCCTATATCTGCCTGACAGCAGAGGGAAAAATATGCCAACTACGGAAATGGCACATAATCAGTACTCACAACACATATAACTGACTTCTGCCGGAGAGGAGAAGAGATCGACCTCATAATTTCATTACACTCATGTCTAAGTCCTTTATTCTTCTATTTAAATAAGTCGTTAAAGTCCAAACGTCCCCTCATACAGGTAAATACACGCGTGGTCAAGTGGACACAATTGGAAAACTAAAATACAGGTTTGTACTGTTCTATAATACCCCGGTCCGGTTTATGTTGGTTAGAGAATTTTAAAATTTATCTTTAGCAGGAGTTGGAGAATCACTGTTGGGATTACAAGGATTCTGAAGATGAAAACAATAGCTAACTATTTTTCCGTCGGTATTGTTAGTTACAAAAAAGATTACATCATTCGAAACGAAATGCTACAGAAAGATGTTGAGAATACCCTGGACAGAAAAAAAGACCAACAGAGACGTACTGCACTCACAAATTGTAGAGGAAAATTGGCTTCCAAATACAATCGCAATATGGAAACTGAAATTGTTCGGTCATATAAAGAGACATAATATACTACTCGTCAAAAGTCAAGGGCCACCCTTTATTTTCAATACACTTTTATATAAGCGCAGAGAATGATTAAATGAAGGAAGTTTTTAGTAAAAATGGGTGCAATATCTTCCTCTGACAGTCCTCTATGCACGTTAAGCATAAAAACAACCCACCGATAACCATGGTGATCACGTGCAATTTGGTTTGCTGACCACAAATTCATATTTTTAATCTGTTTTTTCAAACTTCCGTATAACCAAACAGGTGAATTAATCGTGCTGATTGACATTCCACGTGCAATGGCGACTTTTCATGAATAGAGTTCACTATTAATTGGTTTTACAATCAGCAGACTTAGGGTAGTTTCATTACTTGCAAAAGCCATGCCACCAAGAAGAAGTCTTGACACCTTACAAAGAATAAGAGCTAAAGCGTGGGTTGAAAGTGGTTTATCTGTCCGTGAGGTTGCTAGACGGCTTGCAGTGTCACACTCTACTATCCAAAGAATTTTGGAGAGATTTCGGCCACAGGAAGTTTGGAGGAGCGCCACTGGCCAGGTCGCCCTAGATGCACACATAGACATGAAGACCTACCTCTTGTTGTCAGCCCTGCGCCATCGAACAGTGACTTGTTCCACTCTAAGATGCCAGCTGAGACAAACTGTAAACGTTAATGTCAGTCAAAGCACCATTCGCAGACGTTTACATGAATTTGGACTGGCTGCTCGATGTCCTGCAGTCAGAATCCCTCTTACTCCTGCTCATCGCAGAGCCAGTGTTGCTTGGTCTCGCGAGCACATCCGTTGCGTTTGAATGTGTGTTTCCATTTCTTTACGTGACATGTCAATTTGGTATTCAATAAATGCCGTTTTGACTGATACCAATTACGTTTATATCAGATTTGTTTTATGGTTTCAACCAAGATTTTTTGAGTGGTCCTTGACTTTTGACGAGTAGTATACTATGGAAAAAATAGTAATGGAAGGGATAGTCTATGGAAAAAGGGTCAGGGCACGACCTAGACGACGGTGGATCCAGGACATCACAGAGAGTCTGAACATGTATTTGGAAGATGCAGGTCGACTTGCCCAAAATCGTGATGCGTTCAGAGCAGCCATAATGGAGACAATGATCTGGAGAGAATACGTAACATGATGAGATGTCGATGTTTAAATAAAACAATCTATAGCTAGTAAGATAAGAAATAGAGACAAGAGGCATCCCTGTCTCATTCGCGTTCTAATCCTAGACGGTTCTGTCAGTTGCCCTTCAATAAGAACTCTACATGTCGTATCTTCATAGGTCTTTCTTATTAGGTTAAGGATCTTCATAAAAACATTGACTTAATAGATTGGATAGATGTGACTGGGATAGATCTGTAATATTTACAAAACTACAGATAAGCTGACCGGGAAAGTTTTGTAATGTTGACAGAACTACGGGCGAGCTAACTGGGTCATATTTGTAATACTGACAGAACTATAGATGGGCTAGAGTAGACTTAAAACGCTGTCACTTAAGTTTTTTTGAGATTGTTAATATGTGTCATTGCGGTATGATAATTATTATTGAAACCATTAACTAAAACAATAAATAGTTTGAAACCAAATACGCTGTCAAGTAAGCAGAAACTACACATCAAACACTAACACCAACAACTGACTTCAGCGATTACGGTTATATAACTACGGGTAGAAAAATAAAGCAGACAATCGACAAACAACGAACAAAAACGGTACAACAAGAGAGACAGTTTATCACTGACATATCAAATAAAACAACACAGTGAAACAATAAACAATCAAAGAAATAATTACTTATTGCAATTTTAAACACCGTTTCTAATCACCATTGACAAAGTCATAAATCAGCTGGAGTTAATTAAGACCACACTATCAGTAGACACAAGAGGAAACGAAAAACACACATGGATCTTTATTTCAGCTAGTAGTACTTTTAACGACACGTCGGCACACTAGCAATAATAGATATAGAGGTAAAATCATTACACTTAGAAAATATTAATAAATAAGTACATGGGTTGGGTTGAATAAGCAGCAACACTCGAATATACGTACGACGTGACGCCATGCAACCAACTATACACCTCTGGTATGTCACGGAAATCAACGTGTCATGGCAAAAAAAAAATGTCCCCTTCCCCCCCTCTCGCACCACCCGCTAAATATAAAAAAAAACGGACAGAGATAACTGTCCAGCGGTCAAAATGTGGGGCCTTATATTTAAAAAAAAACAATAAAACAACACAAACATATTTGAACACATACATTTTTAATCTGCATAGTAATTATCATTATCAATTATTTGTGCTTGTAATCATATAAACTTGTCACTCATGTTGCTGGCGTTGTCATAACTTTGACCACGGCAGTCTTTAATATCAATGTCATTTGCCTTTAAAAAATTAAGTAGACTTTTAGTAAGCTGTTCAGCACTATGACCTTCATTTCCAAAAATGTCACAAATCTTTCAACTGGTTCAGATGGCAAAACATAGCGCAGAGTCAAAGTCAGCTGGTCCATATTAGATATATCTGGAGTAGAATCCAATGAAACGGAATAATACTTGTATTTCTTCACTTCACAGAGAATGTGATCCAGTATGCTGGATCCAATCAGATTGATGAATTCCTCACACGTTGTTTTAGATAGATATGATGTATGTCCAAATCCTTTGTTTGCATGAGTACTTATATGCTCTGCCAGAAAAGGGTCAAACTTGGCCAGTAATTCTAACAACCCTAAGTAATTCCCGTTATAAGGGTACCCAACAATTTCATCACTGCCACGAAATGAAAGGCCTCGTTCTGCTAAAAACTTCACAACTTCAATTATTCGCTCTAGAAGTTTGTGCCAGTGCTTTTCTTGAATGTCCATTTGTTTCACAAGATGGGAATCGACACATTCACCTTTGTTTTTACGCATCAACAATGAAATTAAAGCTTGTCTATGTGAGGAGCTTTCTTCATGTCAACGCAATAGATTGCTTGCATTTTCCCATTAAACCCTTCCACAGTAAACTTTGATGAACATTCTGAACTCATAAGCTTGCATGGGAAACAGAATAGGCGCCCTTTACTTTCTGATTAGCATAACCATTTTCTTGCATGTTGCTTGTTTGTAAGTTTATGAATATGTGTAAAATAAGACTTCTGACAGTATCGAGTTTTCTTTTCAGTGTCATACAATCGCACGGATGAAGAGAAGGCACTATCAACATTTAAACATTTTTCACTTCAATTGGATATCCAATATTCACGCTCACAGTCATCTATATTGTTCGGCCAGTCACCAATATCATTATTCTTCGTTTCACTTATTCTTTCACATTCAGACTCAGTGTATACTGGGTTTTGCTGTATGTTTTCTGCTGCACAGCCTGCACTAGTACTAGTTGTTCCTGTACTTCCAGCTTCAGCGGTTAGAGTACCACCACCATGAACATCAAAATATTCTGTCAGCTTACGTGTTTTTGATATCACAAGTTGGTCTCTTCTTTCTTTATCTCCCTTCGCTTTACGTTTTTCACTTCCAGAAGCACAATTACGTTCAATATCTCTGTGTCTACTGCTCATTTTTTGAGTTTTCTAATCTTACAAATCAAGAAATTTTAATCAAGATCGAAAGAGATTGCGAGCACGCCGTATACCTCAATTAAAACAGAAAGTTTCCGTTTCCTAAATTCTAGTTTTTATTGTTAATGCAAATTCATTTCACAAAGAACGAAACAAAATTAGAGGGGCAGTCGCCTAGAGCCAAAAAAGTGGCTTCCGTCCAAACGTGACCAAATTTTCAACGCCACTTAAATGGCTTCCGTCCGCAAACAGTTAAGATTAAAATAATGAAGAGTCACACTAAGTCACCCTCTTATGCTCTTTCTCTCACAATTTCGTGACACCAAATGAAAAGGCGCTAAAGATGGCATAAATCACAAGATCATTGGTTTAACGCTCGTATTTTTTTATTTTTCTCTCTAACCAGCGGCATTCGAGCTTTCCAGCTCTTTTGGCCCAATGACATGTCATTGCGAGGCTGGGGGGTCAGTGGACTTTCCTTCCAACCCGGTCAGGAGCTTCGCTCCTTCCCATCAACGCTCGTATTAGAAGATGACCAAATAATTATGTACATATTTATTGGCGCTAGGCCCCTAAATGCGCGGGGCCCGTAGCATATGCTACTTGTGCTACTACGTTAATCCGGCTCTGTATATGTTGCAGACAATAAGAGATAAAGAAGTTAGGGGAATGTATCCTATTTATTTTCAAAGGGGAACAATTTTTTTATACAAAAAATAATAAATTAAATAACAGATTTTCTTTATTTATTTGGCTTTATCAATTCGTTTTATAAAATTATACAAGGTATAAAATATTCTCTTACATTTGTTAGTACAATTATTCAATTTTTACGTTTTCATTTTGCTCTTTGTTTTAGAATGAAAACAACTTAAATATTATGACTATGATGCACATTTGCAAGTAATGAGCACATATATGCCCTGCCACGTTCAGTGTATTAATAAACCGTATCTACAATAAACGCAGATGCGCACAATAACATGTTTCATCGGTGCCAAATAGCACACTTCAATAAACTTTTAATGACATTTTCTTACTTGGTGGTTTCTATTTAAGGTGACCATATTTTCAAAACCCTAATCCGGGACAAAATAGTAGATTTGACCTATTTCAATGCAAAAAATCGGGACAAAAGGGTAAAGAAAAGGTCAAAAGTCGGGACATGTCCCGGAAAAATCAAGTTCATGTCAATTTAAAATAATGTACATTTTATATATACATTTGAATAACATTGAATAACATACATTTTACTGTATAAGTGTGACAGGGGCGAGATGTACCTCACACCCAAAGACCCATGCACTAAGAAAATTTTATAAGGATCGTTTGAGAGGGGTTGCAATTATTGGTTGCTTGCAACCCTCTCAGCAGCAGACTAAGCAATTCAAGCAACACAAAGCCTTATACAGATCAACATTTAATACTACCGAACACCCAGACAGTGTTCATAGACTTTCTGAAAGAAACAATATATAAAACAAGGTCTAAGTGAAAATCAATAGCCTAGATAATAACACTTACCATACAGAAAACGTGCGCCCACCTGACACACTCAACTATCTCACACACTCATGCATATCGTCCAACGAGACTAGTATGGTGTTGTGCATGAGGCTGGCAATCTCACCGTGTAACATAGGTTGCTACCGAAACCACTACTGCAAGAGCATCTGAATGCTTCATGCGGAGGCAAACCACACTGGTGGCCCCATGCTCCCTCTCCAAGTGAGCCCACGTGCTCTCACAAACCATCCTTCACATAACAATAATTAAATAATCATGAAATATGCATAACATAGAATTAACCAATAGAGATTTTACACAGTATAAAAGACTAGGAAACTAAGAAAGCTAACACCAACTAGCTATAGCCGATCTTACTATTACTTACACCACATAATCAGTCTAACATTACTGAAAAAGCACAGGACTTTATCCTAGTAAGCTGTAACATAATAAATTGCAGCACTCGCCACGCTAAAATAAACTATTTCGGCATCCGCACCGTAGTTAATAAATATAACAGTCTAAATCGCGCCACAATTAAATATATTATTCAAACCAACTACGTGTCGGATTTACATAAGCTCCTGGAAGGTTTCCTGAACCCCAAACAATATGGAAATACTTAACCATTAAATTTCCTGAACACAAATGTAATAACTGAATATGCCAGTTCTAGTACCGGCCACGTATTATATTTCCTGAACATGGACCCACGCCATTTTCGAATAGATTTGGATAATATCAAACGGATGCGAAATAAACACCACAAAATTAAATATATACTTACTTAAAATACTACGGCACAAAGATGGTAAACCTAATATCCTTTCTAACACTATCAAGACTTTAGAATGTTAGAGAATAATATATTTACTTACAAGTCCTAGGCATGTTCTTGCATTAAACTAGACTTCAGTATTTCTCAATAGCTTGTCCTCTCTCGGCGACCGGCGACCAGAATGAATAAAGAATTTTCAACTGACGCGCTAGCCTGGACACTTCTCTTCTCTAATTGGCTGCTATACGTAAGCAGCTATACTGATGTAGCTATTTTTAGGTGTAAACCAAGATGGCTGCCACATAACGACAAAATGGCGGTGAAAAACAGGCGAGATGACTATGGCACTGTCACATAAGTTTAACTACTTAAACTAATAAGAGAGAAAAACATCAATAATCCTTACTTAAGGTGAAGCTGAGTTAATGTACTTTTCAGATGAGTGGATTTTTATCAATAGGTCCTTCTTTGCAAGCAGCATCTTAAAAAACTCGACACATGTTTCCTCACAGTTCACTTTGGTTATCAACATAGCTTTCAAAGTTTCAACACCTAGCTGTGTTTTATCACTTGCCCATAAGCTGTTCATCAAAGAAAACACTCTTTCTGTGGCAGCATTTGTTCCAGGTAGACAGAAAAAAAAAACTCTGCCAAGTTCAAAATATTTGAAAATGTCACATTATTGTTTTTGAAGTGGGAAACCATTTCAATCCAACGTTGTGGTGGCAATGTTTTTTTGGCACTCCATTCACTAATTTTCTGAGAAGTACCAAACTGCTTCATATAGACATATTCGTCATAAAATTCATGTTTCTGTAAAGTGGGCTGAAGGTAATGTTTGAATCACTAGTGATGATGATATCTCAATATCTGCCCAAATTGGTATTCTGTTCAGCGTTACCCAGCTGTAGGATTCTAGGTCTTGAAAAATTTTTGCAGCCCATTTATTAAAATAATTCAAAGCTGTTTCATAGAACGAAGAAATGCTAGTATGAAACTTTTTCACATCCTCCTTTGGAAGTCCTTCCATTTCCAGCTTTTCAAGGATTAGCTTAACTCTTGATGGCAAGAAACAGTCTTCCAGTTTGGACTTCAAAATAGTTTTCAACCTGTTGATGCTGTCAATGACTTCAAACACAGTGACCGTCTGTCCCTCTATTTTTTGCACTGCTTCGTGGAATGGAGAGGCCTGACTGTGAACAAAAACAAGCCATGCCTCAGATAGAGGATTTTCAAAGAATGTCTGTATAAAAACTGGGCATCTGTCTTGAGATTGAAAATATGATTTTAGAGGTAAAAACATCTGAAGAACCCTTTCCACAGCAGGCAGCAGAGCAAGCCACCTAGTCTGAGCATAACCTAAGATCATCTGGAAGTCTGTTTCCATAAACTGGCAAAACTCCTTGAGTCTTTCAACTCACACTGTGCATGATTTGAAGAGTAGATAAGTTTTAGCAATAATCAGCTCGACATCAACAGGCAGTACATCTGCAGCTGTTCGAACAGTGTTGTGGAAAATATGACCTGCACACCCAACTCCTATAAGACCATGTCCAAGGTTTTCTTGCAGTTTTTTGAAAACATTGTTCTGTTCTTTCCTTTCAGCACCTCCAAAATTGGAATTTGTGTTGTCTGCGCATAATCCAACTACTTTCCTGTCTAAACCATTTTCAGTTATGCAGTCATTAAGAAAACTACTTACAATATCAGATGTTTCACCTGGCAATGACTAACTCTAATATTTTAATTTTCACTCCATTACTGTGATCAAAGTATCTGACAAGCAAAGGAAAAATTTTGAATTCTGTGTGGTTGGATGCATCTGTCAGTACAAAAATAAATGTAGACTTTTCTAGGTCACACCTTAACTCATTTAGAATATGGGGTGCCAAGAAATTTCGAATAATGGCTTCTGTTTTCGTACGTGCACATGCAAATTTTGGCTCTAAAGTAACCTGAAGTAATTTTGATGTGCAGTCCATAGACCTGAAAGTATGATTGTGTAGCACTGTATGGTATACAAAGGCGCCTTCTATAGCAGCTAATTGCTCTTCTTAGTCACCGATTTTATCAGCTCTGAAGAAAGTGGTTAACGACGAGCTTGATGCAGCTGTAACGACGGCACTCTTATGTTTCTCACTGCTTATGTGGTTCTTAATATCACCAGGTCCACTATGGCTTATCAAAAACCCGGAGGCACATATATTGCATCGTACATTAAAGTTTGATGTACTCTTTTTAATAAACGGAAATTCCTTTTGTAAATCTTCATTGAAACTGCCTTTACGCTTTGGTACCATTTTCTTACAACAATAATGTGCACAAATAGTTCACCGTTTAAATTAAATAAACGTATACCGTACGCAAAATCTTGTACCAGTACCTAAAATTTCAAATAACTGCGAATATCACATTGGAACTACAAAACTAATTCGCGGTCCTGACAACCTCTTGTGCTGTTTCGGCGCCAGTTCACTAATAATTAAAAATTCCCTCAAGTCAGCCACGGAATAATAATTTTTTTTTTTTTAATCTGTGAGATTTATGCCAAATTGGCAAATTCGTCCAAAACCGGGACAAATTGGCGTCCCGTATTGCATCGAAAAAAAGTCGGGACAAATTATCAAAAATGGTCGAAAACCGGGACGTCTGGTCACCTTATTTCTATTCTACCCTGGCTAAGAGGTTTCGGTTGCCAGTACAAGCAATATTTTTCATGTAATATTTTTCAGAACCAATGGACACTAATTGTCGTACAGATAGGTTGAGAGTTATTTTTAGCCCCGTCTGAGTAGAGCGGATGTTGGTAAGTACGTGAGAAAAAAAGGTGTGAGAAATAGATTTCACGGGTGATAGTTTAAGGAACAAAATATGTCTATGGAATGAGTACGTTTCTCTTTTCTAGCCTGTCTATACGACTATAATTTAGTACAAGACAACCTTGACCTCTTCATACATATAAATATAAGTTTAACTAAACACACACACACACAGATATGTGACAACAAGACACACAAACGTGAAAAAATACGGTTAACTGGGTATGGGTGTGACTAGTGCCCTAGATTCTTCTATAAGAGTTACGTCAACTAAAATTTGGCCGCCATTTTCGGCCTTACCCGTATTGAAGGAAAATGGACCCGATCATGAGTTTCGGACCCATTTTGCATTTTCGATTAGGTTAGCAAATACTTTGAAATAAAATTAGATGCAAATACAGTAGCACATATTTGTACTATTATTTGTATTTCAAGTAACAAAACAAAAAGAAGAAAACTAGTTTACTTACCGGTTTATTGAAAAGAATCAGTAGCACATACTCGGTTGAATTTTATATTCCATTAGAATTCCACTATTTAGCAACAAATATTCCGTTACAGTTGCAACACTCATCAAAACATACTACCTTCGAATTTAACTATTTACCTAGTTGGAAATGTGGAAACTGGGGAATGACTGTTGTAGACACTGACAGATTTACCAGATCCAGATGATCACACCAGTTTATGTTTTCATTTAAAATGCGACAATGTACAGGTAGTTTTAACAAAATCTAATTACATATTTTGGGCCAGAGATTTCCTGCAATGGCTTTTACTGCTCATTGATGCTCGAGCATGCTGTTTAAGACCATTGTTTTTATTTCTGCAGTAAATGTGAATTCTGACACTTACATACTTTGCTAATAGCTTTTGTTTAATATCATGGCAGTTTCTCAGTGTGCATTCAGCTGTTTCCTGTAATGCCATATCCAAAAGTAAAGTTGCAATGTTTTTCATGGTTGCAAATCTATGCACATGCTGACGGATCAGTTGTTCAGTTCTTAATATCAGATTTACTACTGTGTCACTGGCATAAACAAGTGAGCTTGGAATGTACTCTTTATGTTGTGTTAGTCGTGCTATGTCCGTAACTGTTGCACACTGAGGGGCAGTGACAGCTGCAATGCAGATATGACAGGCAGTATGTTGCTTTAATACACTGTTCACACAGTAGCCACTTAAATAATGAATTACGTGGACATCAGCTGTGCTTTCTATTTCTATTTCTACGTCTGACAAATCAACATGCTGCTCGGTGTGTGTAACTGTTGTTGTATTCATATCAGTACAATCAAACAAAAAGTCATTATCATCTTCGTCGTAACTACTTCCACGTGTAGTCATGAGGAATTGTGACAAGCAGATAGTTCTCAATCTATGTTTGAATTCAAAAGGTGTTGGCACTGCATTATGTAATCTCATGGAGCTGAAAAAATTCTCCAGGCAGTCTTGACTCACACGTGATGTCAGCAAGAAACTAAAATTTCCACTCAACATGTCCTTTGCAAGATCAAGCACAGATGTGGTAGACAAAAGGATGCCTGTCTGAAATGGTTTCCATGCTCCCTGCTGTCCAACTGAAAGCGTTGTAAACATTCGAATCACAAGTCGTAACATTTCAACAGCATTTGCATACCTATCTGGAAACTGCTTAGTTAGAGCCATGACACGACTGCGACTTGACATTAAATCCAACCATTTAGATATCACCTCAATGAACCGAGCAGTTGTCAGATTATTCACAGGTCTGCCCTCCTTTTCTACCATGTAGTGGATCCCTGCACTGACAGATATACTGAAAAAGTGAAATGCTTGTGACACCTTCATCTTATCAAAATGTCCAGGGCAGAGTATGTCATCAGTAAGGTGTGGAGCTAGTTTCAGGGTGCTGTTCCTTTTTAAGTCAGCCAGTTCCCTAACGGGCAGAATATTTGCAATGTTAGAAGGCACATTTAACAATACACACATCTCCTCCGATAATCTGAAATCATGGCCAGAGATAAATGCAGACTTAACATTTTTGATCAAATGAGGTGTGTCAGCTAGGAAATATAGCCACTTATTTGGTTGCTCTGGATGTGCAATTTTGTTTCTGGAAGCACAAACACCAAAGCTGGCCCACATTGCTCTGTTTGCACTTTCCATGTCACTTGTGACAGTTACCACATGCAGACCAATTGCAGCAGCTTTATGTACTATTTCCAGAATAATGGGTTTGTAAACATGGCCTTTAGTTGACCTTCCTGAGTAAAAAAAGCAACAATTTGCTTCCATCTGCTGGATAGTCCACTTAGCATGAATACTAGTGCATTTGTCGCAATGCCCCTATGTTCAGGAACAGTGACATGACCAAGAATTTCTCCTATTTTTGCATCATATTCAATAGCAGATTTACTTGACATTTCATCTAATGTCAAGCAGCACAACCGTTCTACTCCTAACATGTTTACAACCTTTAATTTCATGTAATCAAACATCTCATTGAGTATTCCCCCAGAAATATGAATGTGCTGTATTCGGCGCTGAAGTGTACGTATAGCAGGCAGTGGGTAATGCTGTTTCAATAACATATTATAGCTTGTTGCTCCACAAGCAAATCAAATTTGCAATGCTTTCTTTACAGTCTTACTGCCCCATTTTATTCCTCTTGAAGACCTACAATTAAGGACCCGGATCTGATCCTCAGATAGCATGTTTAATATTTTATCTGTCTGGCATGACAATTTTTTCTTCATTCTATTGTTCTGCCTCTTCTCTGTAGCTAACCTTGCTGCAAGTTTACTGATTTTTTTTTTTCGAAGTGTCTTAATCAATGTTTCCTTAGCAACACAGCCAGCACAGTTATCTGTAATGACTTCTATTTGCATGCTATTTCCTGATGCTGAAGAGTCCGTGTAGTTGTCACTCACACTATTTGTTCCTACATTGTCTTCAATGGAACTGTCAGTTGCTGAATTTTTCTTCTTGTTGTAAGTGTGATCATGGTTTAGGCCTAGCGCTGCAGTGTGTCCTACAACAGCATCCCCTATCTTAGGTTATTTTCTGTGCTGACCAGGTGCACGGTGTAAACATTTGGTAGGTACTGCATTCCATCTACGTTTCTTCTTCCCATCCAGTCGCTTCAATTGAAAATCAGTGGACTCAAAGTGTTGTTCACACAGCCTTGCATTAATAGAAGCTTTCCAATGTTTTCTACTCACTTTGCATTCCCAGATCGATCTAAGTTTCTTGTCTGCTGGAAACGAGAACAATCTGTATCCTCTGCTAGAGCTATTGCTACAGCCAAAAGCTGAACAACTAGGCATCTTACTCGATACTTACTCTCGCTACTAACCCTGGTATTGTCTGGCTCAAAATGGCGTCCACGTCGTTCAGCCTCGTTTTCGATTCTTACATAGTTTACGTCACTCTTATAGAAGAATCTAGGGCACTCGGTCTGACCAACATACAAAGTTAAGTTTCTTTTGCTGTTTATTATCATTTAAACTTGACAACATCGAATATCTAAAGAAAGATCAAATAAAATCAGGTTTACATACATATGAAAATAACAATAAATGTGCCCTCCCCCTATAGAGACAAGAACCTAAAAAAGTTAATAACACAAAGGTCAAAGGTTATCAGTATGTTGCAATACCCTTTTCAATTTAATTTGTTGACAAGTTTTATCATTGATTTATTTGACAATACTCATTCCATTTGTGATCATTCTCCATTTCATTTCATTTGCTCATTTCACTTTCCGCTTCTTGGTTTCCGTTTTGTACATAGTTGATCTATGTCACCTTTCTTTTGTTTGCATTTGATGTTTGGTTCTCTTTACATACTTCCATCCCACTATTGTTGGGTTCTTTATAATGACTTAACATATATTATAATTCTCTGTTGTTATATAATAGAATTTGATTGACCTCACTCTTGTGTTCAGTATAATATTCGATAATGAATATGCCTTTTTTTCCCAGGGATCGGTGTAAACTGTTAAGTCCTTTTTCGCGTGGGAGTTAAGTGTTTGAGATTCTCACATGCGGGTCTAGTCTTTTATAGACACACTTGTGAGCACATCTAAAGTTATAATATGTTTAATTATTTGCGTGCCTTCGTGCGCTATATTTGAACACAATAGCGCAACTTGGTGCAATCGATCTGTTGCCAAATATGGAGCAGATCCATAGAGTCCTTTGTTAAGGGCAGACGTCTTCGACGAATATTGATATAAGTCTTAGCCGCTAAGTCGTTGGAAGACTCAATGAAATATATGTTATATCATCTCCCTGTGTGGAGCATACGCATTAGCCAAACCTGGCTCATTCATGTATCTTGATTGATACTCTATTTATCCTTGGCAAGATTTGGCAGGGCTTCGGCACGTCTTGTTATGGCATGCCGCTAGTGCGTCCAGATCCTTGTTGAGCATTGTATGGATCGTAACGCATTGCATCTTCATGGAAGATATCCTACTTATTATTCAAATCTTCGTAATGAAGACTAAGAATATAAAAACTCGGCACCGTAAAGCTTCCACCGTCCTTGAGATGACGGCGTTTAGTGAGTCCGGTCGAATTCGATATTGATTATTTGTATCAATATACATATGCCTGCCATTATAACCTTTTGATGATCTACTGTCTATGATGCCGATGTTCCTGTCCTCAATAAACCGTGATTGATCAGCTACATGGGTCCAGCTTACTTGTCTTACCAGTTGGTCAACTTTATGACCCAACGGTTACAGATGATGAGCGTCTTATCACCATTGGCCTATCCATACAGCCCACCATAATAACATTCGCGTTATAATATAATAAGTCGGCTATAGACTGTAAGACCGACTGTAGCACAGCACCCAAACACACCGGTAACAGCAGTCCAAGAGGAATAAGATGGACTACAGTTTCTACATTGCAAGATCTGTAATATGCAGATGACATTGCACTACTAAAACATTCATATCAACACATCCAGGAGAAAACGGATAGACTTAATAAGTATAGCCAACAGGTGGCTTGAACATCAATCTGAAGAAGACAGAGGTCACGACGCTCAATGTGAGCAACCCTGAGCCCATATCAGTAAGGAATCAGCAACTGGAAAAGACAGACACCTTCACATACCTAGGATGCATAGTAACACCAGATTGTGGAGCAAGCACAGACATCAACAACAGAATGAACAAAGCAAGAACAGCCTTTTTTAGTCTAAACAACATCTGAAAGTCCTCTCAGTACAGCTTACTTACTTACTTACTTAGTCGTTCCCCTTCTACCGTGAGGTGTAGAGGTTTGGAAGGGAGAGCGCCAGACTATTCTATCGGCTGTCTTCCTCCTCGCCTGGTTCCATTCTAGTCCTCGGTCCTTCAAAGATTGTTTAATGTTGTCCTCCCAGCGGACTCTGGGTCGTCCTCGGGGTCTGGATCCTTGACTCTTTGTTTCCCATGCTTGTCGTGGTAGCCGATCTTCTCCCATTCTGCAGACATGGCCAAACCATCTTAGTTGGGACTGTTCTACTTGGGTCTGTAGGGGGTGGCATTTTAGGCCTTGACGTATCGTCTGGTTGCGTACCATGTCTCTTCTTGTTACTTCAACCACCTTCCTCAGATACCTCATTTCTGAGGTTTGGATCTGGCTTTTATGGGTTGTAGTCATTGCCCATGACTCGCATCCATATGTCAAGACTGGGACTGAACTCCGCCTATGCCGGTCCCAAGCCCGGATGAAAAAGGAGGAGGGCGGCCTGCATGGAGGCCGTAAGGAGGCAGCCCCTCCACCATGCAAAGGCACAACAGGCCAATCACCTGTTTGCTTAAAACCACGATTACGAGTAACACAAGAGAGAAAACCGGACTGATTCTCAGTACAGCACAAACATAAAATTAAGATTATATCAGAGCTGTGTGCTTTCTGTGCTTCTCTATGGTGCTTAGAGCTGGAGAGTTACAGAGAAGGAAATGTCGAAATTGACCTCTTTTCACACAACATGCCTAAGAAAAATTCTCCGAATCTTGTGGCCGAATACCATTACCGAACAAGATCAGCTTACTCGGAGCAGGCACGAGGACATGCACACCATCTTAGCTAGCAGACGCTGTAGCTGGGTTGGCCACGTCCTCAGAAGAGACATCGATGCCATCACAAGAACAGCTTTGCTATGGACCCCTGAAGGAAAAAGAAAGAGAGGCCGACCAAAAACAACTTGGCGGAGGACTGTGGAGGTTGAGATGCAAAGTATAAACCAGAATTAGGGCACTGTACGAAGGATATCCGCCGACGGAGTAAAGTGGAATCAATTTGTTGTTGCCCTACAAGACGCCACCAGGCGTGATGTCCACTGACTGCTTTGACGGTCGGCGGCTAAGGATCAAAGAAGATAGTGGTTCCCAAGGGGACATGTCCCCCCCATGAAGATATAGGAGCCACTTTCACAACGGCGGTTCTTATGGGGAGAGGCAAGAAAAGTAGTTTTCCCGGCCTCGTCTGTCGATAAGTAATACCGTCATCTGTGTGGAAATCTCCCGCTGAAGCAGGTCTTGTTTTTATCTTACTCTTTTAAGAGTAAGGCGCTATTGTAATATCTTCCATCAGCGCGTGTCGTAACTCTGCCTTACTACATAAAAATGTCGAGTTGAGGTACTAGTTTTACAATGTTGTGTGTTGGCTACTCTACAGAAACTCTTTCTTCCTAGTTTCATCCGTCTGGTTGTTCGGGTTATGGCGAACAGAACAATCTCTCACGAACTATCAAATGTCGTTCTCGCATACCTGGCCAGAAGTGATTCAAGGATACTTTTGTCTCCAGGGCATAAGAACATTTAATGGGATGGGGCAGGATGGAATGCATTTCCTGCATTAGGCGGGTGCGAAAGGGGTGTGGGACAACTAAATGTCTCTTATTCCCAACCCGTCTATAAACCAAACCTCTCTCCCTGTAAAATGCTCCTTGAGGAGAAAAGGAGTAATTGCCATACAATTTTAAAAAGCAAGGCTTTAGGGTTTGATCAGCCCTTTGTGTCTGCTTCAGCTTCGAAATATTCGTCTTGTTCAGAGATAAATATTCGTTTTGTTTAGAGATACATATTCGTGTTGTTTAGAGATAAATATTCGTGTTGTTTAGAGATAAATGTTCGTGTTGTTTAGAGATAAATATTCGTGTTGTTTAGAAATAAATATTCGTTTTGTTTAGAGAAAAGAGCTAAAGGGCCCCCTTGGGCGTGTCCTGTGTTCTCTCTCTTGTGTTGACCTGGATTTCTGCGAAGGCTCCCCAAGGAAGACAAATGTCCTCCCTAAAATGATCGGGTAGACTAAATCGCCTAAAACTGCGGCAATGATCTATCCCCGTAAGTATCGGGTTGACAGTGCACTGGTGGGCCTGATGGGGAAACTTGAGCCAAGTATTCTAAACCCGAATCATATAAGCACCGTATAGTGTGGTTACCAACGGTTACTTGCTCAGTAAAGAAGGGTGAGTGAGATTTTGTTCATATGCCTGTGGGTCATGGTTCCTTATCAACCCTCTGACCAAGCATGCGACATTATAATGACCTGTTTTCGGCCTCTTACAAGCTGATGTAAAATGTGTATCGGCTTTGCACGATTTACAACATAGTTTTCCAGTTCCCTGGGCTGAATTGTTCTGTTTCTGCCAATGGTGATCAGGTTGTTGTTGTTGCTGTTGTGCCCTGTTGTGTGAGGTGTTGGTCGTACTCTTGGAATCAGGGAAGGAGCGCTCCTTTCGTTTGGGTAGACTATCGTGTTGGCGCCTTTTAGACGGGTTCACTTTCGACTGGGCGTTCTGATACCTATCAGCAAACATTACCACATGATCCAGAGTTTTGGCTGCGTGCTCCGCCATGAATCGTCTCATGTCTGGGATCAGCGAGTACTTAAACTGCTCCACGATAATCATCTCTTGTAATCCTTCGTAAGATTCATCGAAGGCGCTGAGTGATCCCCACTTCTCCAAATACATAGGCAGACGTGTAGCAAACTGCTTGTTCGATTCGTCTTTTTGTATCTTGGCTTCCCGGAATTGGTTCTGAAATGTTTGTGCATTCAGCTGAAAATGCGTTTTCTTCAAAAAGTCATAATTGGTGTTATCTTCCAGGGCAATTTTGAGAAAGACATCGTAAGCAGGTCCTCTCAGACTCTGAGATAACTTCATATTGTATATCTCCCTATATAATCGATAGGAGGCAGCTAAAGATTCAAACCTAGCAAGATACATGTCTATTTCTTCAGAAGCCTCTGAGTAGACATCTAACTGAAAAGCGGACGCCCTAGGAACTACCACGTGAGAAATATTTCCCCCATCACTTCCTTGAGAACTGCCCGATCCATTAGTGCTAGAGCTAGATTCAATTCTTCTTCCGTCAATCTCTATTCTTTAAGTATGAGTGCGTGGGCTCTGTCGGCCTGTTCCTTCCTTTCTGAGTTGGTTCTGTCCGCTTCCTTTTCGGCCATTAGTCTGTCAGCCTGTCCCTTCTCAAAATCTTTTTGCTTTTCCTTCTCTTCCTTGTCATGTTCTCTCGCAATTCTCATTTCTTTTCTGCCAGCGTCCTTCTCTGTCATCTCCGTGTCTTTTTCTGCCTTGTCACGGTCTTTTTCTACACATTTTTCCTCATAGTCATCTAAATCTTTGCGAGATAAACCCATCTATTTAACAACATTTAAGTAACAAGTGTAGAGATTTTGTGATTCGGTTATACTGTCCAAGGAGATTGCTTACATGCTACACGAAATTACACTTGCTACTAAACACTAATACAAGTTGCCGCTCTGATGTCAAAATACTAGCTGACTAATATTATCCAAACCACAACTATTGACAAAAACAGAAATTAGGCTACACATGGACATTTTTTTCTCTTTCAATTAATTTTAGAGAACTTATTGATGTTATCAATTATTACTTTACTCTTAAAATATTTAACCGTATTTATTTCTTTATTGCAAGACGTCTTTATGGCAAAACGTAACTAGCAGACCTTTCTAAACAAATAACTAACAATACTCTTTCAGTAAATCTGAAAATTCTGTCAGTATTCTAGGGAATTAATCTTCAGTTTTATTAATAAAAGACGAGTCTCTCAAGTTGAGACCACAATTGTGATTTATCAAGGGCCAGTATATCTTTCTTAACATGGGAGCCGCGCTGGTGTAATGGCTTCGGCGTTGTACTGGCGACCAGGTGTTCATGGTTCAAACCCGGGCGTCGGCGTTTGAAGAAATGTTTACGGCCGGAAATTTGACTGAATAGCCTGAACGGCTCCTGTGATAAACCCTCTGTGGATGGGAAGGAGCGAAGCTCCTGACCGGGTTGGAAGGAAAGTCCTCAGGTTCCCCAGCCTCGCAATGACATGTCATTGGGCCGAAGGGCTGAAAGCCCAAAGGCCGCTGGTTAAAAAAAAAAAAAAAAAAAAAAAAAAAAAATCTTTCTTAACTGGTCGAACAGAGGACAATCCTGAAGAACATGCTCAGCTATTTGTTCGTTCAATCTACATGTGCACAATGTTGAAGCAGACAAGCGTAGCTTGTGAGTGCTTTTTCATTTTGTTTTGCCCAGCGAAAAATGGTGATCTGTCCTCGCCGGTCAAGCGTGCGGTAGTCGTCGTTCGGTTAATTTTGTTCTGTCGGTCTGGATAGACCTCTTTTTCGCAAAGTATGTGAATTCATTATCTTTTTGTTCACATTCTCCTCCCTTTTTTGCATATATATATATATATATATATATATATATATATATATATATATATATATATATATATATATATATATATATATATATATATATATATATATATATATCATCTAAGTGAATAAGTGATCTTCCCTACCAGTCATTTCTGACCAAAGGAGCGAAGCTCCCGAAATAACTTTCGGTGGCACGAGGTTGGGCAATGTTAGATCAAGCTGTTGCCCATGCAGCATGACCCGGCCTGGACGCCAGAGGAACGGTCTAGCCGATACAGTCTGACACCAGTAGCAACAGCCTAGTCACTAGTAGGATACGGAACTTGCCCTCAATCGCTTACCGTAAGCATGTATTAGCTCTAGAATTGCCACAGTTATCCAAGTAGGACTGAATAAGTAAAGAAACGATATATATATATACTTATATTTGTATGTCTTGCTCATTCGTATTCTTTTACACTTATAATACCTGAATCAACTATAATTGTTAGGTTTAAAAATAACACGTAACACATTGAAAGCTCAATTAGTATTATCACGTTAAAATGAGGATGAAATGATGGTGAATTTTAGATAAAAGTCCTCATCGAGATATGATAGAGGAGTTATAAAAGTCCGTTTGCTGGTGCCTTGTTTTGAGTCCTGTCGCCGTGGTTACGTTACTTGATTTTGGTGATGAGTGCACTTCTCCTGATCTCGTCCAATGTAGGCGGTCAGTGTTGATGCTCTTCTCTCACACTCGCGGCGTAGTAACGTTAGTACTTCAAAGCGTCTGAAAGCTTGTAACCACGAACTTTTTTGAAAGAATAGAGAGGGCAAATGCCTCTGCTAACTACACTGAGTTGGAGGATTACACACAGTTGATTTGTCTCGCTGCCCACCTACCAATGTTAATCTCTCAGAAGAATTAAATTCTTGTGTGCACAGCATAGATCAAGGAAGATGATTAAAAATCACCAGTACTCTTCTGGGTATTAAACTGGGAAAATCTGTTTGGGCAGCGCGAATAATGGCGAGCCTGAATTACAATTATCAAAGTACATATATCTTATAAAATGATACTATACACTTCAAGCACATGTGATGTAATCATCACTCATTACTGCTCCATTCGGAGTATGGTGGGTCACTTCTGCTTTCGGTTTTCAGCACGACTAGCGCATATATATATATATATATATATATATATATATATATATATATATATATATATATATATATATATATATATATATATATATATATATATATATGTATATATATATATACAATCTCCTCGCACAGTTTAGAATAAACGAAAGCAATTTAGGTTATATGCTTTTCAATCACTTGGCCTTTACATTTTTTAATTACTCTTATGTCAGGTGTTCTAGGAATCAATTTGTCTAGAAAATGTTAGTAATCCTCTTATGACGGGTGTTCTGTGAATCACTTGGTCTGGAAATATTTTCTCTTATGACGGGTGATCCCATTTCTTAGGTTTTCAGTCTTAATATTTGAAGTCCTGGTCCTAAGTTTACAGTCTGATATTTAAATATACGATTTGACTTGTAAGTTCTAACGTTGCCCAAATAATCGATCTGTCACGTATTGTTGTGGAATTCTAAGTCAGATGTCTTCCTGGCTCCTGGGAGTTGGTAATTTGACGATGCAATGCAGTCAGACCTCTCTGATTTTTCTAGATTATTTCTCTCATTCTCGGCTCAAATCCCAGATTGTAATTGCCGGCAAACGTGCCAATGAGAACCAAAGTATATTCCGGCTCCTTAAATCAAACAAATTGTAAACTCTTTAGCACTTTCTGAGTAGGGGTGTTCAAATTCATAATCTTCCCCGCGTGTTTTAAAATTTTACATTTTAAAATTCCATGGCGTGATCCCGTTCTCATTCTGCAAGACGTCCACTTGCATCTTGTGCCAAACTCATAACCGCAATCTGTGCACTCATTTGATGTCCAGATGTTACTTTCCAATATTGTCTTCCCCAGACAGATAATTGGTTATATTGATACTGAGAGGGCTCAGATGAAACGATTATCTAATTATCACCGGAAATTTCACCCGTCCCTCAGTCGGCTTCCTTAGATAGCAATCTGGCTTTCAGTGCGAGTTCGAGCGATACCACGTTTGCACAAACAACTGACGTCTCTTTAAAGGTGGCCAGACTGACTTACGTGATAATCGTATTACCAATGACCTGGTCTAAGTAACCTGGTATTGTTATGGTTCACCTGGCAGAGTGCAAATACGTCTGAGGTGCAGTCACAGCAAAAAAATGTAAGGGCAATAAATATGGCACATAATAGGACGATGAGTGAGAAAAATGAAGAAAAAGAGTGATATTGCAAGTGTGTATGAGAGTTATAAGAAGTGCACAACTGATTTCGTCACACCGATAACTTTGCCTCGGGTAGCAAGCATCAAGCCGCTTGGACAGTGTCACATCCTAGTATTGAGATGCTTTTGTTTAAATTTTAAATTATTGTTTTAGGCTGCATCAAACTCCTCATTGATGAAGATAACGTGGAAAGAACTTGAGATGATGGCACCTGACAGGAGGGCATGTGTTTTTTGAAGGCCTATGCTCCTTTGGGAGTGGAGGGTTATGAATGAATGAATGAAACTCCTCATTAACTCAACCACAAAATCGAACGAATATGGGAACACAATTTTGTTTCTGTTTTATATATAAAAGTAAAGCAGACAATTATTTTAGAGAAAAACAAAGAGACATTTTTCTGTAGTCTTAGTATATTTTACTTTATTATTTTCTCTTAAAGAAAGCTAGGTCATTACAATTGTTCCCCAGTGAGATTGGTTTGTGAAGCTAGAATGTGGAGGGCTATGTTGGTTGTCACGGATTGCCTCCCCTGCTTCACAGTAGAGGTCCAACGGTGGCCAAATCTCAAAAGTATCTAAATGGGTCGTCAAAGAAGCTACCTTCGCACAAGAGATGTAGATAGAAGAGTAATGACGCTTCTACCTTATTGGAACCTATACAAGATAATTCAGAAGTCAAGAACAATGCTGCTTAGCGCTGAACATGTGTTAACTTATAAATGCCCGTCGCCTTTTCTGAAGGATTTAAGCAGTGATTTTTAGTATATATATATATATATATATATATATATATATATACGGAGGTGGCGTCTTGTAGGGCAACCACAAATTGATTCCACTTTGCTCGGTCGGCGGCCATCCTTCGTACAGTGCCCCAGCTCTGGTTCATTCTTTGCATCTCAGCCTCCACAGTCCTCCGCCAAGTTGTTTTTGGTCGGCCTCTCTTTCGTTTTCCTTCAGGGGTCCATAGCATAGCTGTTCTTGTGATGGCATCGGGGTCTCTTCTGAGGACATGGCCAACCCAGCTCCAGCGTCTGCCAGCTATGATGGTGTGCATGTCCTCTAGCTTGCTCCGAATAAGCAGATCTTGGTTTGTGATGGTATTCGGCCAAAAGATTCGGATAATTTTTCATAAGCAATATATATATATATATATATATATATATATATATATATATATATATATATATATATATATATATATATATATATATATATATATATATATATATATAATATTCTGGATCATACGTTTGCTTTCATACATGTAATAACTAAATAAACAACTATTGTTTAGTTTTAAAACAACAGATAACAAATTTAATAATCAATTAGTTTTACCAGTTTAAAATAAAGAAAATGCTGCTGAATTTTTTATTGGAATCTAATTTTCTTTTCACTGAGATTTAGGGTATAGTTCAGAAAATTATGTCAGGTTGCTAGTGCCTTTTTATAAGCACTTACATGATATAAGGGGGTGCTGCTGCTGTGGTATTCGTCACTTCTTGGTGATGAGGGAACTTCTTCACACAACTTGTCCGATTTAGGCTGTTGATGTGAATTCCTTTCTTTTCACTCACAACTAGTTTCGTTCCACGAACTTTTAGAGAACATAGAAAAACAAATGCCTCTGCTAAGTACATTTGTTGGCTGCCATTTAACTGGCGCATTCTCGCTGTCCACCCACCAATTTTAATCTCTCAGAAGAATTAAATCCTAGAGTACACAGTGTAGCTCAGAAAAGATGAATACAATAAATCAAAATTCTTCTGGCTATTAAAATTGGAACATGTGTCTGGACGGCGCGAATACTGCTTTGTGCCTGAACTAGCATTAAAAAGTTACATATATCTCACAAAATGGTATGTTACACTTGAGGCACATGCGATGTAATCATTACTCATCACTGCTCCAGTCGGAGTCTGGGTTCGCCTCTGCTTTCGGGTTTACCCGCACGACTAGCAAAAAGAAATCACCAGAGCTTGCGGTAGTGGTTTATGATTATACTATTTTCATGTTTTGAGGTTGCCAGTCTTATATATATATAACCACTAAGCAAGAAGCATGTCAAATTCACATTTGTAAAAGAAATGGTTACACTTACCCCAATTGGGCTATACAAAATCTCTTCGCACAGTTTAGAAGTGATACGAGCAATATAGGTTATTTGCTCTCGAATCAATTGGTCTGGAAATTTTGAATCCCTTTTATGACGGGTGAATCTGCAAAACACAATTGCTCTGGGAATGTTTCTCTTATGACGGGTGATCCAATTCCTTAGGTATCCGATCCTAATATTTAAAGACCTAGTCCCTTAAGTTTTTAGGAGTTTGAAAATCCGTGCTTGCTTTTAAAGGTTTTAAGTTTCCCAAATACTTCGATCTATCACTTATAATATAGAAATTCTAAGTCCGATGACTCAGTGGCTTCTGGTTGTTGTTCGCTAGACGGTGCGATGCAGTCTCTGAGTTCTGAGTCTCTGATTTCACTATATTACATCTCCGACTTCTAAGTTCAAATCACAAATTGTGCTTCCGCCGAATTTTCCAATGAAATTCATGGTTTATTCCGGCCCTCAAATCAAACCAATCGAATCTCTTTAGCGCTGGGTTGGTGTATCTACTTTCAAAATATTCCAAAGCTTGACCTCTTTCAAATCATGCGGTAATATTTCAGACGGCATCTTTATGCAACTTCACACACAAATATGTGAACAATCCTGGCTAATGCCTTCCAGCAAGATTGACTAAGACGGACAGGGGCCAGCGGATGTGATAATCTAATAATCACCTGTTGGTGTGAATCAAGCAGTCTGATTTCTCAGGCATCAAATCTCGCCTTCCTTGGTGTTGATCGGGTGAGACCGTGCTTACCCAGGTGGTCAGACTTATTCAATTGATAAGCATTTCACCCGCTAAGGGCAGTAATTACCCTGGCGGAACGTAACTAGTCTTGGATCGGCTTCAGAGCACAATGTAAAAGATAAATATAGTCTCATAGCAGATACTTCCGTAGGGGAGTGGAGCATTATAGACGTCACCGTACTAGGTCCAGCATTAGGAGCAAAATAATGCATGAAAAGGGCAACAACTAGTGAGAGAGCCACCAAAAGAACACGTACATACGTTTTGTCACATTGGTAAAGAGGTATCCAAAAATATCTATGCACTAGTGGTCTCCTTGAGTATATCTGAGACTGAAAGTGATCCCGACTGTCTGAATGTGGCACGTGTATAGGAAATTAAAATCTGACATCGACAATTTAAATATTTATCTCTCGGTGGTCCATGGTTCGATTCCAAACTGAGGTGGCATTTTTTTAGATTACAAACGGCTCGGGGTCGACCCAACCTCATGAATTGGGTACCATAGCAACTCTGGGAAGGTTAACGCGGTCGACGTTATGCTACCCACATCACCCCTAGTGTGCTGATGCTCGAGAACGTATGGGCCTAAAATCATATTTCCAATATGCCTCAATGGGCGTGTAAACAGGATCCTTGACCTGTGTTTTATGGATTGATGTTGCTGAGTTATTTGCCGGTTGAAGATCATGCACTGAGTATGGTTACTTTAGTGATCTTTTGTTCATCGTGCTTTGTTATTATTATTACGCGAATTAGGGTGAAGGTGTTCATACAACTCAGTAGCATGGTATGAAGAAGTAATTCATGTAACTTGAACTCAGCAACATTAATGAAGTAATTAATGCCTTCAGGTTGAGTCCGTAATATTTAATCACATGTACACACAGGATGATCATTTCAAATAGGAGCAGAACATAAGTCCGTATAAGTCATGCATAAATTAATCAATAACGTAGACTGCTGGTTTACGTGTCAATGTCCGTTTAAGGATACAATGCAGTATTGTCGTCAGAACATCACAGCTATATGCACGCGCAGCTAGACATGGCTACCTGCCGACAGTGAGACTGCGAGTCTGAATATTCATACGAATTTGACGATTATTCTCCTCCTTCTGAGGATTCTAGTTAAACACTAACCTCCGTAAGTTTCCTCTCATATAGAGTTCTAGGACTGCCCCTGGTCCATCATAAATGCACATATAAATGGCTATATCATGCCATTGAATTGGAAGGTTAGAAAAACGCAGCTATTCAGCTTGGCGGTCAAGTAACAAAGGGTAGCGTCTCCTAGTTACCGACTGTGACCCAAACAACGCTAGACACGTCATAATCGATCGTGTATGGAGCGTTCAATAATTGAAACATCTATCGCAATATATTAAATGTCTTAACCTTTACAATTGCACGTCTGCTAACCTTTGCGTTAATAGCATATACCGTAACAATTCCCTGTACACCGGGAAAAAAAATCGATAGATTTTTTTTCAAGATCTATCCGACTTAACAATTTTTCAAAAAAAATTTAACACAATCGTGACATATGGCCGACGATGTTCTGAGTAGAACCGTGTCGCGGTCATGTCAACTAACTATTTGTCATAGTCATCTAACATTAATCATATTATATATCAATATTATGCATATTATTATATCAACTAAATAAAATGTCTAATGTCAATAGTGAATGATAGAATTAAATTAAAGTAAGGTCTGTCGTATTAGTATGTCATATAGGAATTAATTTGACTAATTAAAATTAAATTAATTAATTAAACTAAGAGTTAAATTATTAAGATTCTAATGTAACGCGATGTTATGAGAGAAGAAAAGACAAAATAAGTGAGAAAAAATAGAAAGAAATTCGAATATAAGTTTAACTTAATTGTGTGTGTTAAGTGTTAGTGAATAATAACTATCTAATTTAACTAACTAAATAACGTATAGGTACATTAAAAAAAAATATTAATCTAATACTTGTGTGAGATTTATTTTCTCTTTTCATAATTTCTTCTTTTTATATTTCGTTCTCTTTTTTTGTTCTTTCATTTCATTTTTTTCTCACATTTCATTTTTATTGATAATAATTCAATTAAGAAGTTAAGTTAACTAATTAATTAGTATAGGATATGATGATCCATCCGTAGTCCTGATCCTGATGAATTCTTTTAGACAAAGTGTTGAAACGTTTCCGTCGGACAGAAATGTCAATTATCCTAGGATCCAAGAATTAAGTGCACATAGGATAATAAGTTCGACTTGTCGTCAGATATTGTTCCATGATTGTTCAACGAATATTCATATATTGTGTATGGACGTTAGACGAAGTTTCAATGTCAATATGTATACCTTGATTGTCTTTAGTTCAATTCTGTAATGCATATAGTGTTTATAAATATTAAATTGATATATAGTTGAGTTAATTATGCGTCGTCAATAGGATTACGTGACAACGCATCCGCCACAATTTTTTCATTGCCAGGAATTTGTTCGATGGTGAATTCAAATGGCTGTAGGATGATTGCATATCTGGCGAGTTTTTGGCCCTTGTGGTTAGAACGACGCCAAGATGCTACAGCACGTTGGTCCGTCTGTATGGTGAAGGGAGCACCAAGCAAGAACTTTTAATTTTTGTGAATTGCCCATATACGTGTGATAAAAGTTCCTTTGTCCTTGACCACTGTGGAATACTTTGTTTCTGCCGGCTTTTAGCTTTCTTGAAATATATAAATGTAGGATGTGTAGAAATCATGGGTTCATCATGGTTCTGGAGCAGGCATGCACCAATGCCGTAGTTACTAGCATCTGTTCGTAAGAAAAATCTTTTGGAAGCATCGGGAAGTCTTAAAATTGGTTCATGCGAGAACAAATTTATAATTTTGTTGAAAGTTTCATTGCATATACCAGTCCAAGTCACCTTCACCGGCATGTCTTTTTTTAACAATGAAGACAATACAGCCGTGATGGATGACAAGTTTGGTATGAATCTACTGTAATATTGAACAAGTCCTAACAAACTCCTGACCTGTTTCTTCGTCTGAGGAACTGCTATGTTTAGAATTTAAGAGACTGTACTAGGTAACGTTCGGATATATCCCGATCCAATGATATGTCCCAAAAAGGTTATCTCATTACACGCGATCTGAACCTTTGTAGGTTTAGCAGTTAGATGATAATTCCTTAGAGTGTCGAAAACATATCTAAGTCCCGAAACATGTTCCTCAAACGACGAACTAAACAAGCATATGTCGTCAATATATGTAATAACGTCTGGTCTACCTGATAAAATTTGTCGCATCAGGCGAATGAAGGTAGCTGGCGCATTAACAAGCCCAAAAGGCATCACATTCCACTGGTATAGACCTTGTGGAGTGGAAAATGCTGTGTAGTACTTAGCCTTTTCGGTCAGTGGTATCTGCCAATAACCTTTAGTTAAGTCTATCTTACTAAATATAGTTGCGTTGGATAGACGTGGCAGTAAGTCGTCGATAAGTGGATGTGGTTCGCTGTCAACTATAGTCTTAGCATTTAATTTTCTATAGTCAACACATAGTCTGATGTTATTGTCCTTCTTCCGGACAATCACTAATGGAGAAGAGAATGGCGAATTACTAGTCTCAATGATTCCCAGAGACAACATCTGTTCAAGTTCCTTAGTAGTTTTAGCAAGGAAATGTAAAGGAACCGAATAGGGATGTACACGAATAGGTGTATCATCATTGAGAGTAATGTCATGACTGATAGCTGATGTGCGACCCGGGACGTCGGTCAACACATCTGGATAAGATTGTAATAGATTAGCAATCTGTAGACGCTTTTGCGGTGTAACCGTTGAAGAGATGGTTACATCCCGCCAAGATTCAGTAGGTTGAACTACTGGTACCGGTAACGGTAACTGTACCTCAGGAAAAGAAGATTCTTCTTCCTGGATGACGGATAAGTTGGAATAATAACAAGTAGATACTGTGTTGTCATCTAGTTCATGAAAAATTGACTGTAAGTGTTCAGGACGTGTATGAAATTGCTTGAGCATGTTAATATGAAATATCTTTTTGTGTCCCTTGATATCTAAGACGTAATCAACGTCGGAAATTTTATCAATGACTTTGTAAGGACCATTCCAAGATATCAATAATTTATTGTTATTGTGAGGAAGTAACACATAAGCCTCATCGCCTGGGAATAATTGGCGTAATCGTCGAGACCTATTTTGTAGAGATCGAGCCTTAGCTTTTGCAGCCTCAGAAGAAGCTGTTGCCAACTGGCAAGACTCAATAATGTTCTTCCGAAGATTAATCACATACTCGTAAGATAACTGAGTGTCCTGAGTCATCTCTGCGTCAATTAATAAGTCTTTTATTAGTCCCATAGGACCTCTTGGGGGAGCACCAAAAACTAATTCAAAGGGAGAGAAGCCAGTTTGTTCATGCGGTACCTCCCGATAAGCAAATAGAACAGCTGGGAGTGCTCTGTCCCAGTCATGAGGGTGCTTAACAGTAACCTTATGTAGTAGTTGTTTAAGTGTACGGTTAAGTCTTTCAACCGCACCATTACTCATAGGATGATAAATACTACTTAAATTCCTATCAATGTTCCAAGTTTTCATGACTTCCTTCATGGTGTCAGATATGAACTGTGACCAATGGTCTGATAAAAGTTTTCTAGGAAACCCTATTCTAGAAAAGATGAGATGTAGTGCATCAGCTACATCTGTGGTAGTGGTGGTCTTTAATGGGATAGCTTCTGGCCATCGTGTGCACAAATCAATGCACGTAAGGACGAATCTATGTCCTCTGGCCGATGGTAGCAATGGACCAATAATATCTATGGCCATCTTGTCAAAAGGTCTTACTGAGATATCGCAAGCCTGAATAGGCGCCGTGTGAAAAGCTCCACGTGCTTTCACTTCTTGGCATGTAGTACAGGAACGTACATACTGCGAAATATCTCTTGACACTCCTGGCCAAAAGAATGAAGACAGTACTCGAGATCGTGTTTCGAGTATATCCCATATGTCCAGCACAATGTGAGTCATGTGCATGTTGAAGAATGTACCGTCTAAAAGTATACGGGGACCATAACTTGTTTGTTTCATTTGTGATTTGTCATTAAAACATCTAATCAATATGTCATTTTTTAATAACAAACCAATGTTTGTTATTATTACCTGAGGATAGATTGTCAACTTTATCAACCAGCTTAAAAAATTTTTTTAAAGATTTATCCTCTTTTTGTTTGGTTGCAAATGTTTCCCTGTCAATAGGTGAATTGACTACAAACTCCTCTTGGTTGTCTGCATCCATTTTATTATCATCAACTTTCTCCATGAGTTGAGTCTGCGCTCTAGTCGTCACGGCGTTTCCCAGTGCATAGGTTATGTTTCTTCTCCCATTCTATGATCTCTCATCTGGAGTACAAATCTTTACTACCGTGTATACGACCAACCATCAGATCAGCTATAGGCTTTTTTAGCATACATACTTTTACATTCCCTGTGAAAAAGGGTGTTCTAATATGAACAATAGCTGTGGGGTAAAACTCAATAGTTCCACCAAATGTCATGCAGCGTACATATTCTCCTGTCGCACAGCTAGGATGTACCAGCGACTGACGTACACCAATCGTCGTGGATCCTGAATCCCTCAGCACTGAGACGACGGATCCATTAACTAATCCCCTGTTAAAAATTAGTAAGCCTGTTCCATCGTTGACTGCAAGACCTACCTCTGGTGTAATATGTCCGCAGTTAAGCACTGTTTCTTTCGCCTTCTGAAAAATAAGATTGCATTGTTGGCAACTATTTGCCACATTATAATTAATAGCAAAACATGCAGCAGAAGACTGTGTTGTATTATTGTCAAGTGGGACCTGAGCTATAGGGGTAGTATTATTTGTAACTGCCGCCCCTGTATTATGGTTGTAATGAGATGATCCCCGAGAATGAGATCGATTCCGAGTATAATTGTTAGAATTATCTCGTCGTCCTCTATAGTAACCATTATCTCGATGTCTCGAGCCATGATTATTACCATTCCAGTTATTGTTATTTTTCGGGGTATGTGATCGATTATAATTAGTGTTATGTTGACTATTGTGGTAGTTTGTTTGAGGTGAATAATTTCTATCTCGTGATCTACCTCTGTTGAACTCATTTTTATTGTTGAAATCATTATTATGTCCCTTCTGAAAGTTAACATTGTGATTTCTTTGGAACCTACTTCTGTCTACACTGTGATGTCTTTGTTTGTTATTATGATTGTAGGCCATATTAGACGCCACAGGTAGAGGTTCTCTTAATGAGGAGTTAGAAATGGTTGCATTCGGATGTGCCGAACAGTAGTTTAAAGAAATTTTTTCTAACTCGTCAATAGTACCTGGTTTACGCTCCTGCAAATATGCAAAGAATGGCTGGCTAACCGAAGATAATACCTTATCCCGTAGTAGCAAATCAACTAATTTGTCGTACGATTTGTTGACTTCTGCCAGTTCAACCCATCTATTAAATGTATTGCGTATGTTCGCAATGAATCCTGCAAAATCTTTTGGAGATTCAGGTAAAATTCCCTTAAATTTCAACCTACAGTGTTCCTCGTCCAGGTGAAACCTTCGTAAAAGCAAGGACTTAATAGCACCGTAGTTATTTGCTATTGATGGGTCAGCATTTTGAGAAGCCGTCAATGGTTCTCCAACCAAGAATTCATTTAACTTGAGTACCCATGACTCTTCGGGCAAATGATTTGTTTTGCAAGTCTGTTCGAAACGTGACAGGAACGATGAAAGGTCGTCCACGTTTAAGTTGAAAGTGGGTAATTTAAAGTTGTAGAAATGTTTAGTTTGGCTGGATGACGATCCATTTTGTGCGTTATTATTCTGGTTTGCATCAGCACTTTGTGCTTGTAATCTTGCTGTCTCCAATTTAATACGCGCCAATTCCATTTCTTGTTGTAAAATAATTTCCTCTCGTTTCAATTTATTCTCTTCTTCCTGTCTGGCGATTGCTCTTTGCTCTTCTCTTTCACGTTGAGCAATCTCTCTTAATCTATTTTCCTTGGCAATTTGCTTCATCTCACGTTCCTCCTCCTCTTTCTTTAATGCAGCCTTTTGTTCCTCCATTTCTGCTTTATGTTTTTCCAGTTCTGCCTCAGCAAACTGACGAAGTTCTTGAGATTTATAACCATATTCCTTACCAATTTTAACGAAATGGTCTATAGTGAGCATTTTGACTTTCATCTAGTAAGTAATTATTGATAATTACTGATTAAAATAGTCAATAGTAGCTTCAGAGTAATTATTATACTTACTCAACTTAGGAATATGCAATATAAATAATCACAATAGTACTGAACTCTTATGTCTAAGTTCAACTAATAGACAATATTTTGAAACAATATTGTATCTAAGTACTAACTATATCATAAATAGTTATTATATCTGTTAAATATAATGTAATTACATCACACAATTAATCTTAATATCCAATAATGTTGGGTATGATTCCTAGTAATTATATTGTTCAATGTACTAAGTCACTCTCTTAGTACCAGAAAAGTATATTAAATAATATACAATGGGTCTATTACCTCAAAGTTAGACTATAAGATTATTTTATTTGGTCAATATATATATATTATATTATTATGCCCTAGGCATCTCTTATAAATTGTAGTGCTAATTTCTTGGACTATCACTGCATAATTATGCAATGTCCCATATTAACCTTAAATGTCAGAAAAAATTAATTAAATTAAATTACAAGTGTATTATTGAATATAATGTTATATTATTAATGTAGTATTTAATATATATCATGAGTACAAACAAAACAATGATGCAACTAAAGGGTACAAACAATGTCAAGACGCAAACAAGACATTTTCACAATTAAAAATGAATTTATGAACTAAATAAAACAAGCGGAAGTGTCACACGGAAAACGAAGGGTCAAAGATTGACCCGAGGTCAACTGAATATGCAAAGTACACAAAAAAAAAAATGACTGCAAAAATTATGACATCACAGGACTCATAACGGACGAACATTTAACAATCATCAAATAAATGATAGTAAGAGTAGACTGGACGAAATAGTTAACGAACATGATACAAAACTGAATAAAAATGTGAACTTAGTACAAATAAAATAAAATACACCAGTTATCTACGGAACGGCACAGCTAACACAAATCGTCAAACGATAGCAGATCGGGACAGGTAGTTCAATGGCGAACCTCAAGGGGGCTTCCCAAAGTGCAATCGTTTAACTGCCCTAAGAAACGACCGAAATCAATTCAGGCATCGTGAAAGCCACAGAATCTAATTTCGGTTCATCCTCCCTACCGCCCACTAATTAACAACACATTAAAACAACCCAAAAAAATACATGAAACACATTCAGAAAAGACATGCCTATGCAGGCAAAAGGCATGGACTCAGTACTACTGTTTGCAATGACGACAGTTTAAACAGCTAGACTTATCTTTTCCGTTGCTTAGATCAGTGCTAGAGGTCGTCAACAGCTAGGCTAATGCCCCTGACTGTCTGCTCCTGTAGTCCATATCGTGAGTTTGCTTCAATGGCTCATGTTTCCCCTGGTTAGGCTTGGAGAACGACTTTGGTTTCTCCGACAGTTCACCTACACACGACTTTCGGTGACGTCACGTTGTTAGGCATTATAATGAGTAAGACGTCATCTTCGACTGGATCATGTGATCGAAAACTTGATCGTAAATATTGTGATTTAATCTGTGCGTAAGGAACAGAAGTTTGTTTCTTTTTTCTGTCGTTCCCCGCATTCGGTTCGGGGCCGCCACTTTGTTGCTGAGTTATTTGCCGGTTGAAGATCATGCACTGAGTATGGTTACTTTAGTGATCTTTTGTTCATCGTGCTTTGTTATTATTATTACGCGAAGTAGGGTGAGGGTGTGTTCATACAACTCAGTAAGCATTGGTTATGAAGAAGTAATTCATGTAACTTGAACTCAGCAACATTAATGAAGTAATTAATGCCTTCAGGTTGAGTCCGTAATATTTAATCACATGTACACACAGGATGATCATTTCAAATAGGAGCAGAACATAAGTCCGTATAAGTCATGCATAAATTAATCAAATAACGTAGACTGCTGGTTTACGTGTCAATGTCCGTTTAAGGATACAATGCAGTATTGTCGTCAGAACATCACAGCTATATGCACGCGCAGCTAGACATGGCTACCTGCCGACAGTGAGACTGCGAGTCTGAATATTCATACGAATTTGACGATTATTCTCCTCCTTCTGAGGATTCTAGTTAAACACTAACCTCCGTAAGTTTCCTCTCATATAGAGTTCTAGGACTGACCCTGGTCCATCATAAATGCACATATAAATGGCTATATCATGCCATTGAATTGGAAGGTTAGAAAAACGCAGCTATTCAGCTTGGCGGTCAAGTAACAAAGGGTAGCGTCTCCTAGTTACCGACTGTGACCCAAACAACGCTAGACACGTCATAATCGATCGTGTATGGAGCGTTCAATAATTGAAACATCTATCGCAATATATTAAATGTCTTAACCTTTACAATTGCACGTCTGCTAACCTTTAGCAGACGGCGTTAATAGCATATACCGTAACAATTGAGTCTTGTCTGTTTTTAACGTCTGCTGTTCAAGTTACTTCAAATGAGTTTTTTTTGGCCTAGATTTGTTTCTATGTTGTAATAAATTCACTAGTTCGTATCTCTGCTTGTATTCTTTTATTAGGATAACATACTGATCACGCACGTTATGGTCTGTTGTAATTTGAATGTTCTGTAGTGATATTAGATCAACATGTCTTGTATATACAATCATATAGTGTGTGTGTTCCAGGCTGTACATACAAACACACTAACATTTAGGCCGGATGCTCTAAAAACTGTGTTCTGTTTTATCCAAAAGTTCAAATCTACACTTGCTCAAGTCATTATCATCATGTTCTGTATTATCCAAAATTTCAAGTCTACATTTCCTCAATCAATTAATCATCATGTGCTGAATTATCCAAAAGTTCTAGTCTGCATTTGCTCAAGTCATCATCATCGTGTTCTTTATTATCCAAAAGTTCTAGTGTATATTTGCACAAGTCATCATCATTATGTTCTGTTTTATCCAAAAGATCTAATCTACATTTGCTCAAGTCATCATAATCAAGTTCTGTTTTATCCAAAAAATTTAAGTATACATTTGGTCAAGCCATCATCATCATGTTTTGTTTTATCCAAAAGTTCTCGTCTACATTTGCTCAAGCCATTATCATCATGTTCAGTATTATCCAAAAGTTCTAGTCTACATTTGCTCAAGTCATCATCATCAAGTTCTGTTTTATCCAAAAAATTTAGTCTACATTTCCTCAAGTCATCATCATCTTGTTTTGTTTTATCCAAAAGTTCTAGTCTACATTTGCTCAAGCCATCATCATCATTTTTTGTTTTATCCAAAAGTTATAGTCTACATTTGTTCAAGTCATCAAAATCTTGTTTTGTCTTATCCAAAAGTTCTAGTCTACATTTGCTAAAGCCATTATCATCATGTTCTGTATTATTCAAAAGTTCAAGACTACATTTGCTCAAGTCATCATCATCACATTCTGTTTTATCCAAAAGTTCTAGTCTACATTTGCTCAAGTCATCTTCATCATCACGTTTTGTTTTATCCAAAAGTTCCAGTCTACATTTTCTCAAGTCATCATCATGTTTTGTTTTATCCAAAAGTTCAAGTCTACATTTGCTCAAGTCATCTTCATCATGTTCTGTTTCATCCAAAAGTTCTAGTCTACATTTGCTCAAGCCATCATTAGCATGTTCTATTTTATCCAAAAGTTCAAATCTACATTTGCTCAAGTCATCATCATCATGTTCTGTTAGTGGTGAGCCAGACTAATGGAATTCTTGAATGGAGAACCGTTGACTGCTTTCTGTACAATGGACGAGCCAATCAAAAATAATTATGAAGCTGCTTGGGCTCTATTATTGAAACGTTACCAGCTAGATGCAGAGGGTTATCGTATGCGTTTCAAAACTATGACCCCTGAGACTGGGAATGACTTCTCGGATTTCATTTCAGCTATTCGCTTAACTTTCAACAGATGGGTTCAACTGACAGATATTGACAAAACCTATGATGGCCTCATGGATTTGTTTTTGAGAGATAACGTTTTATCCTCTGTGAGTAAACCATTTTGGTCATTCTTACATGAACGGAAACCATATAGCCTGTCTTCACTGGAGGAAATTGGAAGACAGTTCTCCACTGCACATCCAGGTACTTGTGTCAGTAATAATGTAATTAAGGAAGCTTTACCTGCTGCTTTAGCCACAGTTTGGAAAAACACATATTTCAGACTGAGATCTCAAAGCCTTGATAGGAATTTTGTGCCGGGGAGGTACAATGATGGACGTTCTAACAGAGGTAGACAACAATACTGAAACTAGTCACCTCAGAATATAGGCAATTACAAACAACAAAACTCAAGTTGGAGAATACAGGACATTGTTATTCCTTTTAACAGGGATTGGAATAACTATGGATCAAACAATCATATTCTTCACCTAGGCATGTATCCCAAAACTACGGAAATCAAAGTAGTTCTTTTTAATCGCCAGGGACAGCAATCACGCTCTTGTGATGTTGCACATTCAAATTACCATGCAAATTCAGCACATACTGGTGATGCACCCGTGAATAATCAGGACAATACTGTTATTAATCAATCAGCTGCTTGTTTTGCCTTTGATGTTGAGGTTGCTTCACATTGTCCCGATTGTTTAACTCTTTTTCAACCCAATACTACTTCACTGTTAAGTGTGTTCCCTCATTGCCTGCAGTTACGGCATTATCCGCCCATGATGGTACAGGCACACTTCAGCTTCACAGAAGGTTGTTGAACAATAGACAGGTGACGGTACTCCGTGATTCTGATAGTACAACTGTAGGAGTCATGAAGTCTCTTATACACGCCTCTTGTGCAAAAGGTGGTTTTGTTAAATATATTACTTTTGGTGGAACAATTGTATTGTATTCCACGGCCATTGTTAACATTCATAAACCATTTTTTTCAGACAGAGTTAGGCTATGTCTGTGAAAGAATCCTATTGCTGATTTGACACTTGGCCGTATCCACGGTATCAAAGATTGCTCACCTGAAGAAAAAGAACAGTGGGAACGTCGATACAAGTTAACTGCGCTCGCAGTCATTACTAGTGCTCAGTTACGTGCCAGTGAATATTATACTTTTAACACTAGTAATTCTGGTTTTGGTCTCTGTACAATTTTTGAAAGTGATGAGATCACTCCTCGTGATGATAATTATAAAGATCTGAAGTCTGGTTTTCCTGACATTGAGGACTTTAAGTCCACTTAAACAGAAGGAATCACACGGTATGACAATGATGTACCAAAGTCCAATGATGTACCTATATACAGGTGCACATCTGTTACAAACCAAACTATGCCTAAAATCTATTTCATATACTTATGGCCTTTGATCTCTGGGATGCTACTCTCAGCACTCATGACACGTGACCGTATAATTAGTAAGTTGGTATCTACTAACTATCCACAATTTCTTCACAGGAGGTTACTGGTTATTTTGTTCATTTTTGCTTTTAGTGCGATGGTTTTTGCTAATGACGGTAATCATTTGGCATTGATGGATCATTCCACCAAGGACATGGCAATGCAATTTATTTCATAACCTGTGATGACTCAGCATCATATATTTACTCTCAGGAACATTATAGAGCAGGGCTCAGAATGACAAAGACAGCTGTACATTAATTTCGTTGATTTTGAAAAGGTTTTTGACAGTAAACTTAGGGACAGTTTATGGAAAATACTGAGGGCTTATGGAATTCCAAACTGCATAGTGTCAATCATAAAAAGCCTCTATGCCAACTTTACGTGTAGTGTTGGGCAGAGCAGCCTAACCTTTGAGGTGAAGATAGGAGTACGACAGGGAAGCCACTTTTTAACCACTCTATTTTTAAGTTCATAGACTGGGTGATGCGCCAGACAACAGAAAGCAGTAGAAATAGGAATAAGATGGACTACATATTCTACATTGGAAGATCTGGAATATGCAGATGACATTGCACTACTAGCACATTCACATCAACACATCCAGGAAAAAACGGATAGACTTAATAAGTTTAGCCAGCAGGTGGGCTTGAACATCAATTTAAAGAAGCTCAATGTGAGCAACCCTGAGCCCATATCAGTAAGGAATCAACAACTGGTACAGAAAGACACATTTATATAACTAGAATGCATAGTAACACCAGACGGCGGGGCAAGCAAAGACATTAACAACAGAATGAACAAAGCAAGAACAGCCTTTTTTAGCCTAAACAACATCTGGAAGTCCTGTCAATACAGCACAAGCACAAAATTAAGATTATATCAGAGCTGTGTGCTTTCTGTGCTTCTTTATGGTGCGGAATGCTGGAGAATTACAGAGAAGGAAATGTCGAAATTGTCCTCTTTTTGCACAACATGCCTAAGAAAAATTCACTGAATCTTTTGGCCGAATACCATCACCAACCAAGATCTGCTTACTCTGAGCAAGCAAGAGGACATGCAAACCATCATAGCTGACAGACGCTGGAGATGGGTTGGCCATGTCCTCAGAAGATACCCAGATGCCATCACAATAACAGCTATGCTTTGGACCCCTGAAGGAAAACGAAAGAGAAGCCGGCCAAAAACAACTTGGCGGAAGACTGTGGAGGCTGAGTTGTAAAGAATGAACCAGAGTTGGGACACTGTGTGAAGGATTGCCACCGATCGAGCAAAGTGGAATCAATTTGTTGTTGCCCTACAAGATGCCACTAGGCGTAATGGCCATTGACTGCTTTGACGGTCGGCGGCTAAGGATCAAAGAAGAAAGAAGATGACTTAGCCTGATCAGTCATCATTTGAATATGTCGTAAACCTCCGGCGTTGGATTGTGTATAAATATCCCATAGTGATTGTTAGAAAAAAAGACTACAACATGGGAATATATTTTGCTAATCGTAACCTCAATATCCCTATAATATTCTATGCTAAACCCCTAACCTTGGGTAAAGATCTGTTATCTCGCCTCGCTAGGCTCTGTTTTTTTACGAAAATTGATCTTAAAAAAGGTTACTGGCACGTTCCATTAACTGATAGGGCCGAGCCACAAACTGCTTTTTCTACCCCACGTGATTTATACCAGTGGAATTTCAAGTTTTCGGGATTATGAACGCCCCTGCCAACTTCGTTAGATTGATGCGCACACTTCTCTCGCACGGATCTGACATCGTAACTTATTGATACACCCTCTCCCCCCTCACCCCCCCCCCCCCCCCCGCCCCCCCCCCCCATTGCTAAATATCTTATCGGTTAATGTTATTATACGAAAAATGTTATTAAGGCCTTTGAAACCACCAATGACAACGGGTGTACTGGTTTGGTCTATATTATCGCCACACAAGCTAATTCAATATATGTGTGCTGCTGTCGTGTCCCTGTGTCTGCAATAATAACATGGGTGTATGTAGATTCAGTCACATACGTACATACCAGTACATGTAGGAGTCAAAAAGAGTTGCGAACGACTGGAACAGTTCGATACTGTTTATTACGTTGCAACACAGACACGATGACATAAATGACACACATTCGACAGCAAAACACGAATCATCTCTGCACTCAAAAGGGAACTGCACACCGGGCAGTTATGATCATAATACATGGCCTTCAAAATCTCTCACTTCTCAGAATACAAAAGACTGCAAATATGGCAGTTATATTACTGGCCTTAAAAATCTCTACACTTCTCAGAAAATGGCCTCCACATATCTTGGCCTACCATAAATCTTTGCCTACACAAATCTTGGCCTACCATAAATCTTGGCCTACATAAATCTTTAAATCTTGGCCTACATAAATCTTGGCCTACCATAAATCTTGGCCTACATAAATCTTGGCCTACCATACATCTTTAAATCTTGGCCTACATAAATCTTGGCCTACCATAAATCTTGGCCTACACAAATCTTGGCCTACAATAAATCTTTATATCTTGGCCTACATAAATCTTGGCCTACCATAAATCTTGGCCTACACAAATCTTGGCCTACCATAAATCTTGGCCTACATAAATCTTTAAATCTTGGCCTACATAAATCTTGGCCTACTATAAATCTTGGCCTACATAAATCTTGGCCTACCATAAATCTTTTAATCTTGGCCTACATAAATCTTGGCCTACCATAAATCTTGGCCTACACAAATCTTCACTGCAGATTATCACATAGGCTGTACACACAGCGAAATATATAAGTCGACATTTTCTCAAATCCTACGTAGGCATACATTATCCAAAAACACTGGGCCTCGACCTACACGGTCCACGCCCAAAACACAACTCCCCAAATCACACACTAGTCCCGCCAAAAAAACCCGTCACGAGATTTGGCTGTATTGAACACCGCTCTTGATAATACATATGCAGACTAGCTGCGAGCAATTCACATGACTCAAAACAGTACAGAATAAATACATTAAACAGCGTTCACCCGAAAAATAGAAAAAGATAATTCTATCCTAAAGTCAAACAAGTATCCGCTTAATCAAACATTTATTACAAATAAGGGAGGGAAACCTGAGGCCTGTAAACAGTAAATTAATATGAAACAAATATAAAGGTATGTTATCAGGCACTCGCAGGAAATAAAGAAGTAGAACACCAGACAACAGAAAAACAACAGACATGAGTGGCTTACTGTTACGTGCAGTCTTTGATATCTTACAATATTATACATAGGTAATTTTTTAGTGCTTAAGGGAAAGTCATTATTGAGTTACTTCCCTTGAAAGTTGTGCCGTCTCTTCGATCGAACTCCGCGGGTGAGTCCAGTTTTCTGCGATTTATTCTTCGTTTGGGTAGTAATAGATTGTTCTTGCTTCAGAATATCTATGGCCTGAATTTATGTGTATTGTTTGTCTGAGTAGGACGAGTCTGTCTTATATCTGTATATCTTTACATATCTAAGTCGAACTATATGTTCTGTTGTCTCTAGAGAGGTCAAAGGCTATTCGGCGGATGTGTCGCTAGAGTGTGGTGTGATTTGGCTTCGTCCTGATAGGGACTGTGTTTACTATGTCGGCCTGTCGCCGGGGAAAAAGTGATCTCAGTATTTGTGGGGAAAGTGATAGTCGTCTAGACCTATCGTGTATGCTTTACCCCAGTGTTTATTCGTATTGCCAAGGAATGGCAGTTTCATATTTCTTATACCAAGGTAATCCAAGATACTTTTATGAACTCTCGTACGAAGCCACCATTTTCGATAAGAGAATATATTTGACTCGATGAAAACGACTTCGATTCCTAGCAGCACTATATTCTGTAGAATGCAGTCAATTGTTCATGATCAAATCTACAGAGCAATGCAATGTTTTATGAATGACTAACTTCAGGACAGATTCATTATCTGTATCCAAACGTGAGTGACAGCTCACGAGTGAAGCCATCTTGGAACTAAACCTGTAGTGACTTTCAAGAAGAGAAAAGGGGATGCCCGTATTATCGCTTGTTTAGTCCAGAGATCACTGCTACACATGAGAACCCTTTATCAGCGGTTCAATATTATTATATGAAAAAAATATGTGCTGAACATTATGTGGGAGAATCGTCGCTAAACGAGATTAGGTTTAGAAGCCATCTGAAATATTGTTTATAAGCTGACGTGCTCAGTCAGTGAAGTCAGATGATATATATGTATGGGCGATACTGAGGGCTTGGCTACTGACAGTCCATTATAATATTAATCTACATGAGTGCCCATGTAACATAACATTGCAAGACCAGTTATCCACTGTACTATGATGTATTATGCCAACCTGTGATTTGTCACTATCTGTGCTGTCGAGTGTGTACGTCCAATTAAACTTTAGTAAAGGTACACAGTCGTTGGTGTCGATGACTTCCAGCCTTACATGAGTGTGAGAAAAGAACATTTTGTCAACACCACGAACCTTTATTATCATTCGCACATTATACACTCAATTCATGTCTACACACCACTGCGTAGGTCAAGTTGACATTCCATACACTACAGTGGAGCAAACAACACCATAGAGATCTTATCAACTGATGATGATGATGTCTGCTTCCATCCACTTATATTTATCCTTTTGGTGGATATCATTAACGGGAATAAAATATTCAACTTTATCCAACTTTATCACTTACCCAGGATTTGAACACTGGACCTTCCGTGCGACAACCCCGCCTAGCCATGCAAGCGAATCACACTATCCGCTCTGCCATATACGCATCATCAAAAAATGATGTTTCAATGGCAGGTCAATAGTGCGAACCACAATACACGACACCAGAAGTCCTCCATGGGCAGTTCAGCCTATTAATGACGCAATCACTTCTGTTGTATTTCTATCAAGCAGTATAGGCCGAATCCAACAAGACCCTTAGGACCTTAATACTGTGTCCAGTAAATGATAGTAGACTAGAACAGTGAGAACCTGTTCTCACTGTTCTAGTCTACTATCATTTACTGGACACAGTATTAAGGTCCTAAGGGTCTTGTTGGATTCGGCCTATACTGCTTGATAGAAATACAACAGAAGTGATTGCATCATTAATAGGCTGAACTGCCCATGGAGGACTTCTGGTGTCGTGTATTGTGGTTCGCACTATTGACCTGCCATTGAAACATCATTTTTTGATGATGCGGAGATGGCAGAGCGGATAGTGTGATTCGCTTGCATGGCTAGGCGGGGTTGTCGCACGGAAGGTCCAGTGTTCAAATCCTGGGTAAGCCACTCATGTCTGTTGTTTTTCTGTTGTCTGGTGTTCTACTTCTTTATTTCCTGCGAGTGCCTGATAACATACCTTTATATTTGTTTCATATTAATTTATCCGCTTAATCAAGCGTTGCAACTCGAAATTTAATTTGTTAAAAACATTCTAAAGATTACTTCCCTTCCATAAATCCACTTGCAACAGTTACCACCCGCTCCGGGAAAAAAAATGACTCTATCATTTTTTTTGAAAAAATCAACTCCCAAAAACGACAAATTTAGAAGACAATTAAGCTCTAACATATGCCTACAAAAATATCTTATTTTAAATCAAAATTAGATATTTACAAGAAATATCAGCATTAAAGTGAAAAGTGGCAATTAAAGCATACAGCATAATCAGCTAAGTATAAAAAGAAATTAGCTAAATATACAAATATGATCAGTTCCAAAATTAAGTTACGTATATTTAGTACAAATCAAACCGAAAACAACCTCTCGAAAGAGAAAACACAAGATCAATCAAAAGAAGAATGATCTGTAGATAAGGAAAGTAAGAACTCAACAATACCATAAACTCATAATTAAGTTGGACAATTACATGTAAAATAAATACAACTATCACAAGTAGATATGTCATATCAAATCATATAATCGACCATTCCAACGTATATAAGAAATAGAAGTATTAAGTCTTGAAAGAAGACAAAAGTATACAAATAGAATCAAGTAAAAACGAAGATGAGGTACGTAAAGGCATAAACAAGATATGAAATACCATCCCGAAAAGACAAAGAGAAAATGGAAGGAAATGAAAATGAAAGAATAATATACGCAAAGACAGATAGAAAAGCAAAGGCACGAACGCAGAGAAAGTCAATAACATTAACAAACAAATAACTGAGTTTTTGATCAGATAACCTATTCATAAAATAAATATATAAACATATCGCAAAGGCAACACACAAAATATCAAAGTATAATCTATACTAATACCACCCACAAAAAATTTTTAAAACTAAACAAAACCTAAAAGTAATTATAACAAATTTATAAGAGTTATACAAAACTAACATAAATAAATTATAGGGATCGAACAAACAAGTAATAGCAATTGCTATAACTAATACGACCAACGCACAATCAGCGTAAAATAAAAAATACTTCGTAATAAAAAAACAACAT
>JAMPIV010007881.1:0-32705 GCA_024509875.1 Oreohelix idahoensis | reverse complement strand
GCACCTAACATAATGTACCTGCCATCACATATTCTGAACAACGGATAGCTCCGCACCCGAGAAAATGAAAGGGTTGAAGAGCAATGGCGTATCGAGTTGATCTCGAGCTCTTCAAGTTTTTACTTTGAATAGCCCGTAAGAGAAAAAGCTTTCTGGTCAGTTATCCACTATGAAATGCGCGCCAAGAAGGAATCTTTGAAGTTTGAGAATTGACCAAACCATCGCCAAAAGTTCCACGGTCTAAAAACCGTGAGTAATTCCCTCTCTTGCCGCATTAAAGTTTTCGTTGAGATATACATTACAGGATGCAGAGTTCCAGAGTACTCTTGCATTAGTGCCGCTCCGATCCCAGTGGATTTTGAAGCGTCCCCTACGAAGAACAAAATGTCTTATCTGTAGTAGGTAATATTAAGATAGGTGGAGTTGAAAACAAATTTTTAATCTTATCCAAAAAGGATTGGCATTCCTGAGACCAGTGGACCATATTAGGAGACCCTTTCTTTAGTAACGAAGAAAGAGGTGCCATGATAGAGGATAGATTCTGAATGAATCTGCCATAAAATTGAATAAGACCTAACAGACTTCTCACCTGTTTTTTAGTCTTAGGGATTGAGATGTTAAGTATCTTACTAGTATTATGGTCCTCTGTCTTTAGCAAACCATGACCAACTCGGTGGCCTAGGAAAGAAATTTCGCTAAAACCAATATAGGCTTTAGAGGGTTTCGCTGTCAGGTTGTGCTCGCGCAAAGTAGACAGCAATTCATATAACCCTGAATAGTGATCTTCCCAAGTATCACTGAAAAGACAGATGTCCTCTGGCAGATTTGATCTTAAACGGACCAATAATGTCTATTGCCATTTTCTGAAACGGCCGAATAGGAATATCTGCAGCCTGAATAGGTGCAGCATGGCGTGGACCTTTGGATTTGACTTCTTGACATACCGTACAAGATCGGCAATAAATCCGTTTGTCTTTGTTTACGAAAAGTAGGCCAAAAGAAAGCCGCAAGAAACTCTTGACTTAGTACGGGAAAAACCCATATGTCCAGCGCACTGAGAGTCATGAGCGTGCTGCAAAACTTTAACTCTCAAATTCTTGAGAACAAGAATCTGAGAATGCATATACGTAGTAGAGTCTTGGACCATACGCACAAGTACGCCATTCTTTATTGTAATCCAAGATTTTCGATTTGTATCTTTATTTGGATCACCTTTTGTTGCAAGAGTGAAGAATTTCTTTAGAGTGGGATCATCTTCTTGCTGTTTTATAAATGAGTCACGAGAAATTACCAAGGGATCATCTTGGTTATGCACTTCAGTATCTTCAGTAGATGAAGTTTGAGGCATATTGAGAGCTTGTGCTCTTGTGACTACTGCATTAGCAGTTTGCATATTTTGTTTTCCCAAGTAGCAATTTGTTGCGGACTGCATTCTTTGACTCCGTGAATATGACAAATGATGAGATCAGCGATCGAATTTGGCAGAAGACATGCATGCACGTCTCCCTTATAGAAAGGAGTAGCAATATTGATGATAGCAGTAGAGTACTTCTCTAAGGTGCCGCCAAATGTTACACATTTGACTACTTTGCCTGTGGCATTGGAAGGATCTACGAGTGACTGCCTAACACCAATGGTGGTGCATCCAGAATAAAAAAGAATTGAGACTGGGCTATCATTTACTAGACCTTTATGTAAGACAAGAGATCCTCTTCCATCATGCGCGACTGACGCAGGAAGAGCAGGAAGAGGGTGACCACAACTTAAAGTAGACACCATAGTTGGTTCGAATAATGTCTTGCATTGGGAGCATTGAGATGCTCTCCCAAAATCAAAAGCAGAACATGCCATATTATTAGAGTTTTTATTATCATTAGTCTGATTACAGGCTTCATGGGACTCTTGCTGCGTAGAGTTTGCCTGATAATGTGATTTATGTCCCTTGTATTGCGATCTACCTCGCTTATTATTGCCTCTCCAATTATTATTGTTTCCTCTATTGTAACCCCTATTTGGGTTTGAGTCATAGTTCTCATGGTTACAATCATTATGTTCATTATAATGAGTATCTCTGTAATTATGGTCTTGTTGTCTCCATGACGGATGATTTGGATAGTTCCTATAATGACTTCCTCTGCGGAAATTTCTATAATTGTGGTAACCCCTGTATCGAGGGCTGTCAGCTCGTCTCCTGTTCTTCGAAGAAGAACCTTGAAATGATTGATTACCTTGATTTTGATAATTATTCGAGTTTCTCTTCTTATCAAACCTGTTTTGTGGTCCTTGAAATTTGTGTGAGTAATTAGGGTTGTATGGTGTTGCTGAAGCAACTGGCATACTTTCCTTAACCTTAGCGTTACTAATAGCCACGTCCGGATGTGCAGTGACGTATTGGGTACAATATTCTTCCATTTCTTTTAGAGTCTTTGGTTTACGCTCATGTAGGAATTCAAGGAATGGTTTATTTACACTTGACATAATCTTGTCTCTGAGCAACAAGTCCATAAGGGCTTCATATGTCTTTTCTGTTTTGGACAGCTCAATCCAACGATTAAATGTAAGACGTGTCTTTGCAATGAATTCTGAGAATTCTACCCCTGTTTCAGGTACCATTTTCTTAAACAAAAGACGGTAACCTTCCTCTGTCAATTGATATTTTTTTAATAAGGCTGCTCTGATAACATCATAATTATCCTGGTCAGCCTCTTCTACCAAGCTTAAACTAGTCAGAGTGTCACCTTTCAGTATCTCTGATAACTGACTAGCATATTGTGATCTATCCACGTTATGATTTCGACAAGAACGTTCAAACCTATCCAGCCAAACTGTTATATCGTAACTGGATGGATTAAATGCTGGTAGCTTGATCTTGTAAATAAAAGGTTTACCATTACCACCAGATGACTGATTAACATTACCCATGTTTGTCAATTTCAGTTTTTCTAACTCAAATGCTAAAAGTTTTTCCTCATGTTCCCTTTTTGCCTTTCTCTCCTGGGCTTCAGCTTACTTACTTACTTAGTCGTTCCCCTCCTACCGTGAGGTGTAGAGGTTTGGAAGAGAGAGCGCCAGACCATTCTATCAGCTGTCTTCTTCCTGGCCTGGTTCCATTCTAGTCCTCGGTCCTTCAAAGATTGTCTAATGTTGTCCTCCCAGCGGACTCTGGGTCGTCCTGGAGGTCTGGATCCCTGGCTCTTTGTTTCCCATGCTTGTCGTGGTAGCCGATCTTCTCCCATTCTGCAGACATGGCCAAACCATCTTAGTTGGGACTGTTCTATTTGGGTCTGCAGCGGATGGGATTTTAGGCCTTGACGGATCGTCTGGTTGTGGACCATGTCTCTTCTTGTTACTTCAACCACTTTCCTCAGATACCTCATTTCTGAGGTTTGGATCTGGCTTTTGTGGGTTGTAGTCATTGCCCACGACTCGCATCCATATGTCAAGACTGGGACATAGGTGGAGCGGTATACAGCCATCTTCTTTTTCTTACCAACCTCTTTCTTGCTGAGGAATCCACGATTTATGGCCTGAAAAAGTCTCCCAGCCGCTGCTTTTCGAGTGGCCAACTCTTCTTTGATGCCTCCCTTTCGGTCTATAATAGCTCCGAGATATTTAAAGTGGTCGACCTGCTCCAGGACCTGTTCTACCAACTTAATCTGATGTTTTCTTTCTTCTCGTGATATCACCATGGATTTTGTTTTAGAGCTGCTTATGACCATCCCTCTCTTCTCCAGCTCTTCCTTCCAGACTTGCAGGTTGGATTGGAGATGTGCCTCTGATTTAGCAATCAGGGCAACATCATCAGCAAATGCCAGCTCCGAAATATAGACCTGTCTCATCTTCCAGTACCCCACTGAATACTTTCTTGTTCTCTCCTTACATGCCTTGATGACATCGCCCATAAGGAGTATGAAGAGGTAAGGTGATAGGATATCACCTTGTCTTACACCAGTGGTGGTCCTGAACTCTTCTGACTTATGGTTTGCTGTCCTCACATAATTTCTGCAAGACTTGTAGAAGCTCTGTATAGCATGAATCAGAGGTGCTGGAATATTCTTCCTTGCCAAACAATCCCAAAGTTTGCTCCAGGGGACCCTGTCAAACGCCTTTTCCAGATCTATGAAACAAAGATGGATCTCACTCTTATACTCAAGGGCCTTTTCACTCAGCTGTCTGAGTGTGAAGATTAGGTCTTGAGTATTTCGGTTTGCTCGGAATCCGCACTGGACCTCATCCAATTGTGGCTCAGCTAGGCGTCGGAGTCTCTGCTCTAGGATTCTAGAGTAGATTTTACCAGGGACACTGAGAAGGGATATGCCTCTATGGTTTCCACATTGTCGATTGTCACCCTTTTTGAAAATTGGTGTTATGATGGCAATCTCCCAATCCTTTGGTATGATCTTGTTGCACCACGCTGCCTGTAGGACCCTTAAGAGTAATAGGTCGCCGGATGCTCCCATGTACTTAACCATTTCTGGTGTTATACCATCATAACCTGCTGCTTTGCCTGTCTTGATTTTCTCCAGTGCTGCCTTCAGTTCTTCCATCTTTATGTCATGTTCACCATCATTGGTTTTCTCTTCTGTGTTAGTGGTTATCATTTCTGATGATTCACCATGCTCATCATCCTGGAGTCCTGAGAAATATTCTTTCCATCTTTCTATTACTTCCTTCGTGGCAGGAAGCAGTTTGCCTTGCTTGTCCTTTAATAAATTTGAGAGGGCATTGTTTTTCCTTCCTCATGTTCTTTAGGGTCTTATAGAACAATTTCTGGTTTTATGTGCATCTTTTTCTAGCTTTTCTCCAAATTCTTCCCAGGACTTCTGTTTTGCTGCTAGCACTTTGTTCTTTGCTTCTGTTCTGAGTGTCACATATTCTCTATATTTTTCCATTTGTCCTGTTGTGTTTTTAGCTCCTAAGTATTTTTTCCATGCCATTTTCTTCTCTCTTATTTTCTCTTTGACTTCCTCTGTCCACCAAGGTGTCCTTTTTCTCTGGTTCCCAAGCTTCTCTTTGTAATCTTTTTTCTTGAGCCTCAGCTTCTAATTTTTTATTTTCAAATTCTCTCTGTAATCTTTTTTCTTCAGCCTCAGCTTCCAATCTTTTATTTTCAGATTCTCTCTGTAATCTTTTTTCTTCAGCCTCAAGTCTTTTTTCTTCAGCCTGAAGTTTTCTTTCCTCCGCTTGAAGTTGTCTTTCCTCTGCTTGAATTTGCAACCTTAAATTCTCAGCATCTATTTTCTTTTGTTCAGCTTCTGCTTTCAATTTATTTTCTTCTTTTTGTTTCTTTTCTTCTGACTTCAATGCCATGGCCCATTGAGCAGTCGAGTATTCTTCCAATTCTTTACCAGACTTGCCTAGCGATTTCCCTATCTCAATAAAGTAATCTAAAGTCGACATAATGTTTAACAATATGTGACTAGTTACCTGAAAAAGTCAATGAAATTTATTCCACCGTAAATGAGAGCAAGTTTTAATAAACTTGAATAATCAGCTCCCTTTACCCCAATCTCTGTGGGAAACAAGCCTTTAATAAGGTCTTGTATACTCACTTGTATAATAATAATAATAATAGTAATAAACTACAAGTTTATTCTATACTACAAGTGTACTACACAGCTAGTAGTGTATGATCAAATATACCTCATACCAGATGTCAACCACAACATAAACAAAGGACAATCAAGAAAGACAATACGAAAACATTCGCAGAAATCAAATAAACAAATAGGAAAACTGAAGAAAATAATCACAGAATCTGTGATGATAACTGCGCGGAAATAAACAACACAAATGACATCACAGTGTATAAATATGTAGTTGTATAGAACTAATTGAAAGGACAGAGTAGACCTACAGGTACCAACAAATCAAAACAAAACTAAAGAACAGAAAAATATTACAAAACAACGATAGGTACAGTCGTTACAAATAACAAAAATAGCAACAAATTGTCGCTAGCAAATTTTCAATTAAGAAAATTCGCGCCTATAGAACACTAATATAAGCCCTCTATGACGTGGGGAATCTTATATCAGTCACCTTACCCAACCGCCCACAGACATATACACAACACTATAACATGTAAACACTTAAACATAAATACATATATGTCATATAATGTAATGTAATGTGTTGCACGGAATGCTCAGTTGTTATCACACAATAGTATTATAATTAACAATAATCATTCTGGCTTTAACTATTACAAAGTTCAATTTAGAGCAGAACACCAGAAGATCCGCCGTTGAAATATAAGCACTTCTCGCTAACACATTTAATACCCTGCTGTGCAATGATGTCTGTTCTATCACAAATGTCAACAAGCGCTGACCTCGTTACTGCCTCTGCTTTGACAGGTCAGGTCACGTAACAAAACTGCTGACTAGCTGACATCGACTGTAGACTTTTATTGCTGGTATTTATGTGTGTCGTATGCGGCCACAAGAAACGATCTGGTATCAGTAGCTGATTTCTGGCAATGTCCACTGTGCAGGTTAGACCCAGAAAATCTGGCCTACCACACTGATTGTCGCAAAATAGGGTTCTGGTGTTGTGATGTTTGATGATACTGCTTTCATAAGGTTATGAATGGTCAACTCTTCCCGACACAGTGTTAAGTAGTTAGGTCACCTTGTACGTCAAGTGTTGGAGCGCTGACAAGGGACCGTGTTGACATAGAGTGAGAGTGTAGATGTAAATAACACGAATGGGTGTATAGTTCTATTAGGTTGACAGGTCACTCACTCAATCATAGCTTGAAGTCAATAAAGGGCAGACCACTGATGACGTTTCATACATTTAATAATGGACGTACACTTCGACATCACGACTACAGTCATTTGAACAGGTTGGCACAAAAATCATCGTATACTTGAAAAATGGGTGACAATATCAGATGTACATTCATGTAGTGGTAAATATAATGGAACGATAGTAGGCAAGCACTCAATATTCTGGTTGTCTATCGTCTCATGCTTCAACTGACTAATCGCGCCAGTTAAAGTGGATACATAATCATCAACAATGGTTCACTGACAGAACCTTCTCCTGGCTAAGTTTCTCAAGCCGTAAATTCATCCAATGTTTATAGCAACAATGTTAAACCACAGTAGTGGGTTTTCATAATATGTATATAGATCTCTGTACCATCATCAGATAATAAGACCTTTTCTGTTCTCCGACAATGATCCGCTTACAATGGCGGGAATCCAAAATGGCTCTCCTCCGTGAGCTTCGCTCACCCAGGACGAAAAATTATGAAGCAGAATTACTTCATTATTCATACGTAAATGTCCTCATTGGGCTTCTATACATATCTGCTATCAATAAGGCTGGTTACATCAAGTGATCTAGTGCTGCTAGATAACACGTCATCTTCATCTGTAATCAGCAATCCTAGATGTACGATAATACGTCTCCCCAACTAGGCTTAGCAAAAAAGTTCAGCAAAAAGGTTTTGGTTTTACCTGGCTTTAGGAAAACACATACAAGCGAATAACGCACGCCATTCCTAGGCGTTAATAATGGACATTAGGAGAATCTCTGATAATACAGTCATACAGAGAAACAATCTCCTTCCTAGAATAAATCACAGAGATCAATCTTCAAACTTTCTAATCGACCAGCCCATAGTAGCGACGACATGACAGCCTTCTCTGTCCACACACCCAAAATCGACGCATGCGCAGAAAAGCCTTTCACCTAAGAGTTCAGCTCACAAAATAGTCCGACATAGAAATACAAAGATACAAAGATATAAGACCGAATCACCTTAAATAATACTTACTTACTTAGTCGTTCCCCTTCTACCGTGAGGTGTAGAGGTTTGGAAGAGAGAGCGCCAGACCATTCTATCAGCTGTCTTCTTCCTGGCCTGGTTCCATTCTAGTCCTCGGTCCTTCAAAGATTGTCTAATGTTGTCCTCCCAGCGGACTCTGGGTCGTCCTGGAGGTCTGGATCCCTGGCTCTTTGTTTCCCATGCTTGTCGTGGTAGCCGATCTTCTCCCATTCTGCAGACATGGCCAAACCATCTTAGTTGGGACTGTTCTATTTGGGTCTGCAGCGGATGGGATTTTAGGCCTTGACGGATCGTCTGGTTGTGGACCATGTCTCTTCTTGTTACTTCAACCACTTTCCTCAGATACCTCATTTCTGAGGTTTGGATCTGGCTTTTGTGGGTTGTAGTCATTGCCCACGACTCGCATCCATATGTCAAGACTGGGACATAGGTGGAGCGGTATATAGCCATCTTCTTTTTCTTACCAACCTCTTTCTTGCTGAGGAATCCACGATTTATGGCCTGAAAAAGTCTCCCAGCCGCTGCTTTTCGAGTGGCCAACTCTTCTTTGATGCCTCCCTTTCGGTCTATAATAGCTCCGAGATATTTAAAGTGGTCGACCTGCTCCAGGACCTGTTCTACCAACTTAATCTGATGTTTTCTTTCTTCTCGTGATATCACCATGGATTTTGTTTTAGAGCTGCTTATGACCATCCCTCTCTTCTCCAGCTCTTCCTTCCAGACTTGCAGGTTGGATTGGAGATGTGCCTCTGATTTAGCAATCAGGGCAACATCATCAGCAAATGCCAGCTCCGAAATATAGACCTGTCTCATCTTCCAGTACCCCACTGAATACTTTCTTGTTCTCTCCTTACATGCCTTGATGACATCGCCCATAAGGAGTATGAAGAGGTAAGGTGATAGGATATCACCTTGTCTTACACCAGTGGTGGTCCTGAACTCTTCTGACTTATGGTTTGCTGTCCTCACATAATTTCTGCAAGACTTGTAGAAGCTCTGTATAGCATGAATCAGAGGTGCTGGAATATTCTTCCTTGCCAAACAGTCCCAAAGTTTTCTCCAGGGGACCCTGTCAAACGCCTTTTCCAGATCTATGAAACAAAGATGGATCTCACTCTTATACTCAAGGGCCTTTTCACTCAGCTGTCTGAGTGTGAAGATTAGGTCTTGAGTATTTCGGTTTGCTCGGAATCCGCACTGGACCTCATCCAATTGTGGCTAAGCTAGGCGTCGGAGTCTCTGCTCTAGGATTCTAGAGTAGATTTTACCAGGGACAATGAGAAGGGATATGCCTCTATGGTTTCCACATTGTCTATTGTCACCCTTTTGAAAATTGGTGTTATGATGGCAATCTCCCAATCTGTTGGTATGGTCTTGTTGCACTATGCTGCCTGTAGGACCTTTTGAGTAATAGGTCACCTGATGCTCCCATTTACCTAACCATTTCTGGTGTTATACCATCATGCCCTGCTGCTTTGCCCATCTTGATTTTCTCCAGTGCTGCCCTCAGTTCTTCCATCTTTATGTCATCTTCACCATCATTGGTTTTCTCTTCTGTGCTAGTGGTTATCATTTCTGATGCTTCACCATGCTCACCATCCAGGAGTTCTGAGAAATATTCTTTCCATCTTTCCATTACTTCCTTCGGGACAGTAAGCAATTTGCCTTGCTTGTCCTTTATAAATTTGAGAGGGCATTGTTTTTCTTTCCTCATGTTCTTTAGGGTCTTATAGAACAATTTCTGGTTTTCTTGTGCATCTTTTTCTAGCTTTTCTCCAAATTCTTCCCAGTACTTCTATTTTGCTGCTAGCACTTTGTTCTTTGCTTCTGTTCTGAGTGTCACATATTCTCTATATTTTTCCATTTGTCCTGTTGTGTTTTTAGCTCCTAAGTATTTTTTCCATGCCATTTTCTTCTCTCTTATTTTCTCTTTGACTTCCTCTGTCCACCAAGGTGTCCTCTTTCTCTGGTTCCCAAGCTTCTCTTTGTAATCTTTTTTCTTGAGCCTCAGCTTCTAATTTTTTATTTTCAAATTCTCTCTGTAATCTTTTTTCTTCAGCCTCAGCTTCCAATCTTTTATTTTCAGATTCTCTCTGTAATCTTTTTTCTTCAGCCTCAAGTCTTTTTTCTTCAGCCTGAAGTTTTCTTTCCTCCGCTTGAAGTTGTCTTTTGAGAGCAAGTTTTAATAAACTTGAATAATCAGCTCCCTTTACCCCAATCTCTGTGGGAAACAAGCCTTTAATAAGGTCTTGTATACTCACTTGTATAATAATAATAATAATAGTAATAAACTACAAGTTTATTCTATACTACAAGTGTACTACACAGCTAGTAGTGTATGATCAAATATACCTTATAGCATATGTCAACCAACAACATAAACAAAGGACAATCAAGAAAGACAATACGAAAACATTCGCAGAAATCAAATAAACAAATAGGAAAACTGAAGAAAATAATCACAGAATCTGTGATGATAACTGCGCGGAAATAAACAACACAAATGACATCACAGTGTATAAATATGTAGTTGTATAGAACTAATTGAAAGGACAGAGTAGACCTACAGGTACCAACAAATCAAAACAAAACTAAAGAACAGAAAAATATTACAAAACAACGATAGGTACAGTCGTTACAAATAACAAAAATAGCAACAAATTGTCGCTAGCAAATTTTCAATTAAGAAAATTCGCGCCTATAGAACACTAATATAAGCCCTCTATGACGTGGGGAATCTTATATCAGTCACCTTACCCAACCGCCCACAGACATATACACAACACTATAACATGTAAACACTTAAACATAAATACATATATGTCATATAATGTAATGTAATGTGTTGCACGGAATGCTCAGTTGTTATCACACAATAGTATTATAATTAACAATAATCATTCTGGCTTTAACTATTACAAAGTTCAATTTAGAGCAGAACACCAGAAGATCCGCCGTTGAAATATAAGCACTTCTCGCTAACACATTTAATACCCTGCTGTGCAATGATGTCTGTTCTATCACAAATGTCAACAAGCGCTGACCTCGTTACTGCCTCTGCTTTGACAGGTCAGGTCACGTAACAAAACTGCTGACTAGCTGACATCGACTGTAGACTTTTATTGCTGGTATTTATGTGTGTCGTATGCGGCCACAAGAAACGATCTGGTATCAGTAGCTGATTTCTGGCAATGTCCACTGTGCAGGTTAGACCCAGAAATCTGGCCTACCACACTGATTGTCGCAAAATAGGGTTCTGGTGTTGTGATGTTTGATGATACTGCTTTCATAAGGTTATGAATGGTCAACTCTTCCCGACACAGTGTTAAGTAGTTAGGTCACCTTGTACGTCAAGTGTTGGAGCGCTGACAAGGGACCGTGTTGACATAGAGTGAGAGTGTAGATGTAAATAACACGAATGGGTGTATAGTTCTATTAGGTTGACAGGTCACTCACTCAATCATAGCTTGAAGTCAATAAAGGGCAGACCACTGATGACGTTTCATACATTTAATAATGGACGTACACTTCGACATCACGACTACAGTCATTTGAACAGGTTGGCACAAAAATCATCGTATACTTGAAAAATGGGTGACAATATCAGATGTACATTCATGTAGTGGTAAATATAATGGAACGATAGTAGGCAAGCACTCAATATTCTGGTTGTCTATCGTCTCATGCTTCAACTGACTAATCGCGCCAGTTAAAGTGGATACATAATCATCAACAATGGTTCACTGACAGAACCTTCTCCTGGCTAAGTTTCTCAAGCTGTAAATTCATCCAATGTTTATAGCAACAATGTTAAACCACAGTAGTGGGTTTTCATAATATGTAGATCTCTGTACCATCATCAGATAATAAGACCTTTTCTGTTCTCCGACAATGATCCGTTTACTATGGCAGGAATCCAAAATGGCTCTCCTCCGTGAGCTTCGCTCACCCAGGATGAAAAATTATGAAGCAGAATTACTTCGTTATTCATACGTAAATGTCCTCATTGGGCTTCTATACATATCTGCTATCAATAAGGCTGGTTACATCAAGTGATCTAGTGCTGCTAGATAACACGTCATCTTCATCTGTAATCAACAATCCTAGATGTACGATAATACGTCTCCCATCTAGGCTTAGCAAAAAAGTTCAGCAAAAAAGTTTTGGTTTTACCTGGCTTTAGGAAAACACATACAAGCGAATAACGCACGCCATTCCTAGGCGTTAATAATGGACATTAGGAGAATCTCCGATAATACAATCATACAGAGAAACAATCTCCTTCCTAGAATAAATCACAGAGATCAATCTTCAAACTTTCTAATCGACCAGCCCATAGTAGCGACGACATGACAGCCTTCTCTGTCCACACACCCAAAATCGACGCATGCGCAGAAAAGCCTTTCACCTAAGAGTTCAGCTCACAAAATAGTCCGACATAGAAATACAAAGATACAAAGATATAAGACCGAATCACCTTAAATAATACTTACTTACTTAGTCGTTCCCCTTCTACCGTGAGGTGTAGAGGTTTGGAAGAGAGAGCGCCAGACCATTCTATCATCTGTCTTCTTCCTGGCCTGGTTCCATTCTAGTCCTCGGTCCTTCAAAGATTGTCTAATGTTGTCCTCCCAGCGGACTCTGGGTCGTCCTGGAGGTCTGGATCCCTGGCTCTTTGTTTCCCATGCTTGTCGTGGTAGCCGATCTTCTCCCATTCTGCAGACATGGCCAAACCATCTTAGTTGGGACTGTTCTATTTGGGTCTGCAGCGGATGGGATTTTAGGCCTTGACGGATCGTCTGGTTGCGGACCATGTCTCTTCTTGTTACTTCAACCACTTTCCTCAGATACCTCATTTCTGAGGTTTGGATCTGGCTTTTGTGGGTTGTAGTCATTGCCCACGACTCGCATCCATATGTCAAGACTGGGACATAGGTGGAGCGGTATACAGCCATCTTCGTTTTCTTACCAACCTCTTTCTTGCTGAGGAATCCACGATTTATGGCCTGAAAAAGTCTCCCAGCCGCTGCTTTTCGAGTGGCCAACTCTTCTTTGATGCCTCCCTTTCGGTCTATAATAGCTCCGAGATATTTAAAGTGGTCGACCTGCTCCAGGACCTGTTCTCCCAACCTAATCTGATGTTTTCTTTCTTCTCGTGATATCACCATGGATTTTGTTTTAGAGCTGCTTATGACCATCCCTCTCTTCTCCAGCTCTTCCTTCCAGACTTGCAGGTTGGATTGGAGATGTGCCTCTGATTTAGCAATCAGAGCAACATCGTCAGCAAATGCCAGCTCCGAAATATAGACCTGTCACATCTTCCAGTACCCCACTGAATACTTTCTTGTTCTCTCCTTACATGCCTTGATGACATCGTCCATAAGGAGTATGAGAGGTAAGGTGATAGGATATCACCTTGTCTTACACCAGTGGTGGTCCTGAACTCTTCTGACTTATGGTTTGCTGTCCTCACATAATTTCTGCAAGACTTGTAGAAGCTCTGTATAGCATGAATCAGAGGTGCTGGAATATTCTTCCTTGCCAAACAGTCCCAAAGTTTGCTCCAGGGGACCCTGTCAAACGCCTTTTCCAGATCTATGAAACAAAGATGGATCTCACTCTTATACTCAAGGGCCTTTTCACTCAGCTGTCTGAGTGTGAAGATTAGGTCTTGAGTACTTCGGTTTGCTCGGAATCCGCACTGGACCTCATCCAATTGTGGGATTCTTAATAGGTCGCCTGATGCTCCCATGTACTTAACCATTTCTGGTGTTATACCATCATGCCCTGCTGCTTTGCCCATCTTGATTTTCTCTAGTGCTGCCCTCAGTTCTTCCATCTTTATGTCATCTTCACCATCATTGGTTTTCTCTTCTGTGCTAGTGGTTATCATTTCTGATGCTTCACCATGCTCACCATCCAGGAGTTCTGAGAATTATTCTTTCCATCTTTCCATTACTTCCTTCGGGGCAGTAAGCAATTTGCCTTGCTTGTCCTTTATAAATTTGAGAGGGCATTGTTTTTCTTTCCTCATGTTCTTTAGGGTCTTATAGAACAATTTCTGGTTTTCTTGTGCATCCTTTTCTAGCTTTTCTCCAAATTCTTCCCAGGACTTCTGTTTTGCTGCTAGCACTTTGTTCTTTGCTTCTGTTCTGAGTGTCACATATTCTCTATATTTTTTCCATTTGTCCTGTTGTGTTTTTAGCTCCTAAGTATTGTTTCCATGCCATTTTCTTCTCTCTTATTTTCTCTTTGACTTCCTCTGTCCACCAAGGTGTCCTCTTTCTCTGGTTCCCAAGTCGGACTTCACCGCATGCTTCTGCAGCAGCTGTTTTTATATCCTTGAATTTATTCCAGAGGGTTTCCAAGTCATCAGGTCGTTCTTCTGTGTTGCTCACTGCTGTAGCAATAAGCCCCTGATATCTGGTCTTAATTTCTGGCTCTCTCAGCTTGTAGGTGCTAATGCTCATTTCTCCTGCTCGTTTACTTGGTTTCTTGCGTGATGTTGGGCAGTTCCTAGGCTGAGCAACTCTTTCAGTTGTTCGTTTGATTGTTAGCAGGTAGTGATCACTTCCAATCTCTGGCCCCCTCCAGACTCTTGCATCTCGGACATATCTGAATGAGCTTCTCCGAACAATGGCATAGTCGATCACTGACTTCTCATTCTTGGTTGGTTCACATCTAGTGTATGCATGTATGCGCTTATGGGGGAACTTTGTGTTTGTAATGATCAGATTCTGCTCACTGCAGAATCTAAGGAGTCGCTTTCCATTGTTATTGAGAGTATCTTCTCCATATCTTCCGATAACTCCACCCCATCTAGCATGGTCATTTCCAACTCTGGCATTAAAATCTCCGAGCATAATAACTTCATCTAGGCAGTCATCCACTGTCCTTTGAAGCAGCTCGAAGAATTCCTCCTTGACCTCTGCTCTCTCATCCTCATTTGGCCCATACACTATGACCAGGTTGACTATGGTTTCTCCTTCTTTTAGTTTTACAACCATAATGCGCTCCGAGACAAAGTTCCATCCCTTGATACTATCTTTTTGATTTTGGGCCACAATGCAACCCACGACCCCTTTAGCTCTTTCAGATATGGGTACACCACTGTAGAGCAACGTGTTGCCATCGAGATCCATGACTCCTTGTCCTTTTTTCTTCGTTTCCGTTATAGCCAGGATTTCTAGTTTTGCTTTCCTCATCTCTTCCACCAGCTCCTCTTCCTTCCCATTTATACTTCTTGTGTTCCAAGTTCCATAAGTCGTAGTCCGTAGTCCGTTCCAGTTTGTCGCCTTTAGAATCAGTCCGGTTTTCTCTCTTGTAGTTCGCGTAATCATGATTTAAAGCAAACAGGTGATTGGCCTGTTGTGCCTTTGCATGGTGGAGGGGCTGCCTCCTTACGGCCTCCATGCAGACCGCCCTCCTCCTTTTTCATCCGGGCTTGGGACCGGCATAGGCGGAGTTACCTTAAATAATAATAATAATAAATTCTTTAAGCACCAAACACGGCGCATAAGGTAGAAACCAGTGCTCTCCAGGTTGTTCGTTGTGACGCCACTCCTCTTAGCCCTTGCACATTATTTAGGCCCAACGTTCTTCCTTCTCTTATTATTGTTCTTCTGAGTGTTTCTTTTGGTCTTCCTTTTTTCCTCTTACCCTCAGGAACCCAAGTGAGCGCCTGTAGTGGTATTCTGTTGTTTTGCATTCGTAGGACATGACCGATATATGACCATCGTCTTTTCCTTATATAGTCGGAGACATATTTCTGCCTAGAGTCTTCTCTTATTTGTCGATTAGTCTTGAATTCTTTCCAACTGATGTTCATGGGTTTTCTAAGACATTTGTTCTCGAATGTATTCAGCTTTTCTCCAATGATTTTGTTATTTTCCAACTCTCACAACCGTATGTTAACACTGAGATAACATTTGAATTAAACAGACGAAGCTTGGTATGTATATTCAATGATCGTAATTTCCAAATGTTAGATAATCTATTGAAGGCGCTAGCTGCCAAAGCAATTCTAGTATGGATTTCTCTTGTTGTGTAACCATCCTGAGTCATTTTACTGCCTAAATAATTGAAACTTTCAACTTTCTGTAGTGTTCCCCCGTTCAAGATGATATCAAAAGTCTCGTTAGAAAAGTTCATAGCTTTAGTTTTAGAGGCATTTATTTGGAGACCTATTTTAACCGAGAGATGACACAAATTATTTACTGCTTCTTGGGATTGTCTTGGTGTTGAACTTAAGAATGCTAAATCATCTGCGAAATCCAGGTCCCCCAGGAATATTCCATTTGTCCATTTTATACCTAATTGTTCATTGTGGGTATAGTTTCTCATAACCCAATCAATAGCTATTCCAAAAAGTAGTGGTGACATAATACAGCCTTGTTTCACCCCTGTTTCTACTGTAAACCATTCTGTATTCCCTTTATTTGTTCTAACACAACATCTTGCATTGTCATATAGCGCTTTGATTATATTCACATATTTTGTTGGAAAACCATAGATTGTAAGTATCTTCCACAATGATGGGCGGTGTAGACTATCAAAGGCTTTTTGAAAATCGACGAAGGTGATAATAAGTGGCGATTGCATTTCCACTGATTCTTCTATAATTGTTCTTAGTGTGAATATTTGATCAATACATGATCGTTTCGGCCTGATGTCGTGAAATATTCTAATCCACATATATAAATTATCAGGTAAATATAAAGCCTAATAAATACATATAATAAAGAAAAGAGCAATGGTAAAATAACAGTGCTGTCACAATGACAGTACTCGAAATCCCCTTGTTTTCTACTTCGTCGGCAAATTGTAACGCTTTCACGTTGATAGTAAAAGCCTACTATATTATTACCCGCTTTCTTCAATGAAACGTGTGCTGTATTTCTTGCAAAAACATTGAGATACCAAGCTGAACAATGACCTAATTTTAATATTTCATTCATTCCATTTTATACACGGCGTAACTAAAGACAGATGGACTAAAGGATAGAGAGAAGGGAGAGGCATAAAGCCGAACACGTGCAACACAAAACACGCGTCGCGCGATACACAATTACTACTATCACGCGTGTAAGGCCACATGCACTAACTTTTTCGGACGGACAGTGATAAAAACACTAACCTTCCCAGAGTTAGGTTTTAAAAAACCTGAAAAACTCTTATTAGAAAGATGACAATAGATGGGTTTACGTTTGAAAACATTACAGTACCCAGACAGCACATCTTCGAAACAGGAGGTAGAAGGAATTGCATATTTTGAACGCAGCATTTTAGCTCTATTAAATATATATATATTTGGGTTCCTTAGGGTTTGCTGACAAAGAATATGTACAACGTTATGCAAATAGTCTAGGAATTAACAAGTTATAGCCAAAATAAAATGATGGTGCTGTCAGACAACACCCAAAATCAGAATCGCTCAGTGGTAGATTTTTTTACACCACCATTGTACGGGAAATGGGCCACAAGTTACATTTGAACTGATTGGCTGGAATGATATGTAAGGCTAAACACGATTAGTCGGGCTATAAATGCTATCCTTGGTTGTTAGGGGAGACGTAGGAAGTTAAAATTTTTTCAAACACTTGTCGAAACGTGGCTCCATTGGCCAGACTCGCTGATATACTCACTTAGGAGCGTTAGTTCGAGACCACTAGTTCAAATAAGCTTGATAAAGCAACAGTGCGTTGAAGCCAGCTCATATTTTTGCTAAATAAAAGCCTGGAACATAAGCAGATGGGAATTTGTGCCAGTATTTGTGCCAGAATTCATTGCTAATCAACGTATCTGTGTTTGTTTCCATGAATTGTGGTAAGCTTGAAACATTCAGTATCTTTTAATGAAAATTGAATGTGAATTGTTAATTTATGCCTGTATATATGTGTAGTTCAGTAGCAAACATGATGTAAAGCCTATAATGCTCCAGCCTGAACAGAAGGTGTCGGAGGAAAGTAAAACGGCATGGAATGGCCAAACAGTACACTGACACCTAGATGATTGACTAGAAAGAAATAATGCTGGAAGTGCAGAGGCGTAGTAACCATTAAGGAGGTTAATACTGGTATAAAGTATTTCAGATGAAGCTGACAGTTGGCCTAACGCTCTGAACTCAATGTTTGTGATGTATTGTGCTCAGTGTAAAAAGAGAGTATACATTAGTTATGAAGTAGAAGGTACATCCTTCTTGTTTTCAGGGACCGTGGTCTTGACGTTATTGAGCAGCACCTGGTCAGAGCTTTGCTGAATCCAGAGTCGGACAGCATACTCCTTGGTCCATTTAGCTATCAGTGAAGGGTCTCCAGAGCACAGGGGAGAAATCGAGCAGAGGAGTCCTTTCCTGCCGCCATCACGCAAGATAAGCTGATGTGGCCAGCTGAGCTCAAAATTATGTACCCCCATCTTAAAATAACATTGTAACATAAACTTAAGAGGGGAAGTAAATTGTTTTAATATCAGGAACTGAGAACATCTCCAGTACTAGTTCCAATAAAGACAAACTATTGAAGTCATGATGACAAATACCAACAGAGCTTGAACAAAACAAAACCAGTATTACCTCATATTACTACTACACAACTGACACACATAGGATACTTTTAATAATATATGTCACTACAATATTCATATGATAAATTCTGTACATATAACTTGTAATTAAAATTGATTGTGATTCCTGGTTCCCTTTGTATTTGAATCAGGACACATATTCATTCATGACAGAAATGAATACATATTGTTATTTGAAAAGTTATCAGTGACTCCTTTAAGATATCCTTGTAGAGTGTTTTATGTATGTGAGTGTCACAGTGTTGTCAAGTGTGGTGGAATAAATTAAATTGTTTATCTGTCTGTTGTTGTTTTGACTTACACTTCATCATACACATACCCTAGACATACAACGTAGTCATCACACTATTCCAGAATAATTCTGACTGAAGTATATATATGTGGCAGCAAGTAAGGTCATCTATAATACACTACTCTTATTAGATATAGATACCTTCACAGCTGATCTCAGTCAGTACACTAAGTCCCCTATAAATATTTATAACATCCCACTTCACCACACCTGAAACCCGCTTGTTCTTCTCTGATCTTTTCGTCAGCATGCAATTTAAGTCTTTCTAACATCATGCAACAAAATAATTTTCCAGGTACTGATAATAGAGATATACCACGCCAGTTATTACAGTCTGATAGATCACCTTTCTTCGGTAACTTTACAATAATACTGTCTTTCCATTGTTGTGTTGGTTGTTCTACTCTCCATACTTCATTTATAATATCTAAAATTCTCAAGAGTCAAGGAATAAATATTAATTCGGGCCATAAACATTTTAAGCAAGACCAATCTGTTTCTGGCCATACCAGACGAAAAATGACGTAAATCTAGTATTCATACGCCAGATTGAGACACAAGAACAGATAACCCATAGAACCGAATACAACATCGACCAATCAGGGTTCTGTCCCTCAGACTGAGAATCATTGATTCTCACATAAATACTTTTCATCAGACAAAAAGTTATACTTTACGTTTGTATGCCTACCAACAGTAATCTGTGCGCCACATACTACCACACAAAAGAATATGTGCGCAACACTTGGTCATTTTTGTTATTCTGTTCTGTCTTTCTATCTCTTTTTTTTGGATCTATCTGATTTTCTGGCTGTCTGTTTTCTTTCTTTCCTTCTGTCTGTCTGTCTGTCTGTCTGTCTATTTTGCTTTCTTTTTGCTTTTTTTCTGTCTGTCTATTTTTCTTTTTGTCTGTCTGTAACGCTTTCAACACATCAAAACGAAAAGAAATATTTAAATACCAAACTGCGCAGATTCAGAAGGTTGCATGTTAAAATTATTAAAACGTCAAGGTTTCCCTGTTGTCGTCATCTTTATGTCAAAAGAGCCATCAAAACATGGCGTATTTGGGTTAACTGCTGGTTATGTAACCAACTTTCCGTTCATTATGCGATATTTCTTTGATCCCTTATTATGTCCCTTTTTAAGATTGGCTTCCCTTGCCTACTTTAATTATTGTTCATACCGTGGGTCTTTAACATTGTTCATTAACGTTGATAGGCACCAATTTATTTTTAAAAGAAAAGTTAATTAAATTCAGAGCAGCAGTATGCTTGCTTTTCCTGTTGCGTCTACCATATGTTCAGATCCGCTTTCAGCCTATCTTCCCCCCTCCACACTTGTACCTGCCGTTTTATCTTTGACTCTGTGTATCTGAAGTGGTTAATTTCTACCCAATATCGATCAGAAAGTTTCACCGCTTCCTTTAAGCTATCTCCCTTGAAATATTATTTCCCATGGTATATTCTCTCCTACCTGTGTCTGGGCCGCCAACAAAGTTTCGTCTGTCCGAGACAAAGCAGGAATACTCAATCTTTTCTTAAAGTGAGGATAAAAATTGTAGTTATCTTAACACGCATCTGATAAAGGTGATGGAATATAACGAAAGGTTTCTTGTACAGAAAATAAAAATAATCTAATGGAGTTTGAAGTAGGCTGCTGTAATGTGAGCAGCCAAGTTGTTTTCTTACTTAGAGCAACAGTATTTTGCATCACGTTTATCATCATCAATATCACAATTACTCCGTAGCTTAGTGTGAGTTTTGGGAGCCGCGATAGCAATAGTGGTTTAGTGCACTGGCTTCCTAGCTCAGTGGTCCATGGTTATTGATCCCATATGAGGTGGATTTTTTAGGCCGCAAACGGCTCCTGGGTCGACCCAGCCCCAATTGGGTACCAGAGCAACTCTGGGAAGGTTAAAGGCGGCCGGCGTGATGCTGACCACATCACCCCTAATGTGCCGATGGTCAAGAAAATATGGGCCTAACACCATATTCCCAATATGCCTCAATGGGCGTGTAACGGATCCTTTACCTTTACCTTCAGTGTGGAGTTTAGGCCTTCGTTAAACTCCCGCTAAGCTCTCTTCATTGTGCCATCCATTTAGGTTTTTTTTAAAAGTGTCTTCGTTAAGAGAAAGGAATGGCAGAATGTTACAGACGGGTCTGTGTGCCCAATTCTCACCCTTTGAAAAATAAAGTTCGCTCGTTCGTTCGTTATCTTATTAAGTCTGTAGCCAGCTCCATTCTCAATGCATGATTTAAAAAAATGTACTCTATTTCTTTCAGCCTGCCAATTCCAGAAAAGAAAACTGCATTATAATGCTGTTAGCGGGTTTGCTTAGTGTGAGCCCCATCCAAAGCGAACGTCTCGTCTTCCTGTGGCACGCCTGAGTTCTGTGTATCTGCTGATCAACGGTAAAGTAGTTTTCCGTAGCAGATATCGCCGTAGGGGAGTGAAGTGTTAGAGACTTAACTGCACGAGGTCTCAGATTTATGAGGTAGTATAACAAGTTCCCTTTCTCGATGCGTTTGCCTTACTTAAGTCAAGAGCAGAATAACGTACCCATTTACATCTGGGTGAACTGGAGTCTGATAGTACCAGGTTTACAACCCGGTATCTTTGCCTGAAGAAGCAAAACGATCTAGCAAGTATGCCGCTGTGAGTTAAGTCCCTTCGAAGATAATATCGCTGTAAATCAGGATTGTGGAGTCGGCTGTAAACGGGATTTACTCCCCTTGCTCTGCAGTGATGGTCCAACAATGGCCAAAACCTACTGTATCTAATGAGGGTCTTCAAAGGTATCTACTTTGCTCAAGATTACTCCTGGTAGAGTTGTAAATAGAAAGGATACGATGCTTCTATCTCGAGGGAGTGTTTTATAAGATAATTCAGAAATCAAGAACAATGCTGAATTGGTCTGAGAAATTGTTAACTTTGTGTTTGCCCGCCCCGCCTTTTATGAATGAATGAATGGATTATATATTTTAGCTCGTTCAAGCCCCCAACTGTTTTTAACTCAGTAAACATTACTTGAATAGCTCCCGTTATAAGTATTTAAAATGACTGAGACATGCGGGTGCAGTTCCACTCAAAATGACAAATCAACTATTAATTTGTATATTTACAGATAACACAATTTAATGGTCCAGTTATCGTTAACAATTGTAAAATAAATAAGGGTGGGGTGAATTTAGATCGAAGTCTTTTTAGAATTTCTTCAACATGTGATGGTAGGATATGAAAAGATGTTTTCTTGGTGTGGAAATAGAGTGTTCACTTGGCAGCTTTGAATGTGCACTTAGCTGCCAGTAAAATGTCGGTTGGTTTTCTGCTCTAGACGATGCTTGTTCTTTGCAGGTATATAGACTGGTTCACTCTCGTCACTGGTCAAGTCGGGTGGCTACAACACGTAGGATCCTCGTAGTATCGTGGAGTATTGCGAAGATGGTCCAGCGTCTGTTAAGAGACCCGTCCTCTGTAAGCGTCTAGCTTTGTCTACAAAGCCACATACCACTCACTTGTTCCAGAGAAAAGCACACCAATTGGTACCACCGACTAGTATCATATAATAAGAGAGAAACAAATACCCCTCCTGAGTACTGGGTTTCCTGATACAAAATCAGACCCCCCCCCCCCCGTTTTTTTCATTCCACCATCCCATCTGCCTCAGTATTTTTACCCTGTCTAGCATTAATATTAATCCAAGTGAGCGTAAAACATCTATTGCATTTATATTGAACATGTTTAACATTTACATTTGCACTGGTTAAAAATGTAAATAAAGCTAATTAATTATGTACATCATTTATATGTCATCATCCACTCCCTGCACCACTCTCCAGATGGAACTTAGGACTACCTCTGCCTTGGGTTCTCTATGAGAAACCCGCATATAGCAGTCACCAGCTCTTGCAGTGGTGGTTCATGAAATCATCATTCTATATGCGGAGGTTGCCAACTAGCAATTGCCACATGTTAATAATACAAAATATAGAATTATAAAATGTACAACTTACCCCAAAATCTCTTTTGGGAACACTGACTTCTGGGTCATAGAAATAGTTAAGGCAACTTGGTGACGATGCCTCTTACACGTGGTCTGAGGTATTACTTTGCTAATAGAATCACAACACTATGACTTAGTGTTCAGGTTCCTATGATTCCGTGCTTTCCGTAATATTGAAATTAGATTTGTCCTAGTATATAAGTCCACAAGATGCTCAAACACGTTGTCCGGTCCTTTAAGGTGGAATCCTGATCCTATTCCTTAATCTGGCTGTCATCTTGACGAATTGAATTTCACAGTCCGGTAAACTCACAAGGCGCTAAACTATAAAGTAACATTCGGACCACATCCAGATTGCTACGATAAGACAAAGCTCCAATCAGAAATGTTGTATTTTTACATTCCCAAAGCCAAGCCAATAGCATGCAAGACCTTTTATTTCCCTTTCACTCACGGAAAATTCCTACGTAACAAATGCGAAAATAAATGTGTTGTTTAAAATCGCCATATATGGTATACCAGCTTCCGTCTAATATCGATCATGTTTACACTCACGACTTCAAAATGTATTACAAGTAATCTCTTTCAAGATGGATAATTATTCTTCCGAAAGTCTTGTCCGGAAACGATTATCTCATTTACCCGGCTTAGTCAGCATTGTCAACCTCGTCAGACAGAACTTTTACCAGTTGATAAGATAATCAACTGCAGTCATCCCAAGGTTGATTACATATTAATCGGCCGCAGGAAATATGTTACACATTAGTAAACCACACTTCTCTCTACCAATCCCAGGTGTCAATATGGGTTCAAACGAAAGGGATTGATGTCCCTCGTTAGCAAAAGATGGTCGCTGAAGTCCCGACATAACAATAATTAAGGGAAGGGAGTGTAAACAATGAATCAAAAATACCAAATACTGTCAGGGGTGGGGAAAAACTAAAATGAAGAGCACAAAATGAATTGTAGGATGGCATAGGTAAATGTGACGTTCGAGGTTATTCTGTCATATCGGCCAACAACAATTCCGACTCCCACTCTTTCTCCTGAAATTTTAAAAGTCCGACTTTGACACCCGTCTCCGACTGCAAGCTTTTTAACTAGTCATATGGCATAAAATTAGGAGTGGAAGTCCGGACATATTTTACCGACCCCGACTCCATTACACTCTTTGACCCCGCAATTTTTTTTCCACCCTGTGTGGTAAATTTTAATTCGTGATAGACTACTAAAACGCAACGCTCAGAGAGTTGTTTTGGCACTAGTGACAAATCTGACCAACGCTCTGGGCGTTGTTTCGGAGTCAAAGAGTTAAAAAACGACCGACTCCACGACTCTTAGACGCCGACTCAAGAGCACTTCTATAAATCATGGGTTCTTAACCTGTGAGGTTCCACACCTCAGTAGAGTTGTAGAGGGGATACAAATGAGGTGTGAGATGCATTCCAGAAAAAAATATAGCAATTCCTTTCTTAATGGATACAGTTTCTAAAACAGAAAATCTTATTATATGGATGCATGACCGTAGGACAAGTATGCACATTTTTGCTACTCTGGACAACATTCTTTCTGGAGAGGGCTTGTCAGCAATAAGAGCAAATTTGGAGAAAACCTTAAGGAAATTGACATTTTTACGCGAGTTGTAGTGGTTTCAATAATTATAAAATTGTTATGAATTATAATTTTATTTCAATTTTTCAATATAAACCAATTAAATATTTTGTTTTGTTAGTGTAATATTTACGATCAATACCTGGTATTGTGTTTGCTGTGTATGATGTTATCATCTTAAACCCTTGTGTTATATGATATTATAGTCCCGCGTGCGAATGAACACGTGTAAGTACACAGTTATTTATATATTAGCAATAACCCGTCAACATTGACAGGTTATTAATTATAGTACAGTATGTTGTTTCTGTTACATGTATTACAGACTAATGTGTATCACTACTGTGGTCATTTCTGTAACAGAACGGTTCGGCCCCTATCGATCTTTGTTTCACTGCGGCAGTATCTGTAAATTTGTGGTACTGAGGTTTTTTATTTTGCTCTCATTTTTCGCACTTTTCTTTCTTTCTTTCGTCGTTATTTTTCTGCTAAGTAGCAGATATTTGATTTTATCAAATCATTCGACACTCCCTGTAGGTGATAGTAATCACATTTGCTTGACGCTACCCAGATTTGCTGAAATAATTACTCGCAGTCGCGAGGGAGCGGCACAGCTGGCTAAGATTAGCACAAGATCTCGTGTACCGGCGAAAACTTATGACATAAGCGTTTCCTGTTCTACTTGTTTATGACAAGAGTATTTTGTGGGATAAAGTAATGATGTGTTACAATTTAACACGCATGTTGTAATGAGTTTACCGATCTGTCTGTAAGTTTGTACACAAGGACATCAGACCGTCTATATAACCATATATGGGAGAGTTGACCTCTGCCTTACGTTCAAAATTATCCGATGTCGGAATATTTTGAAATTGCCCCATAACCCGCCTGTTTGAATTCCATAAAGACTGTGAGGATAACTTTTCTTGATCCATAACTATTCAAATTATTTTCCAACTGTTAAAACCTAAAGTGATTATTAAATTTTGCTATTTGTAATGTTACAAATTTAACTTCGATTTAATCATTTAAAGTTACTGCATGTTTGTCTCAGTCAAATTACTACACACACTCTAAACAGAGGGATAATTATAACACATAAGGAAGGGAAACCCGAGGCCTGTAAACAGCAAATTAATATGAGACAAACATAAAGGTATGTTATCAGGCACCCGTAGGAAATAAAGAAGTAGAACACTATACAACAGAAAAACAACAGACATGAGTAGCTTAACCATAGAATTCCACTGAGTAAATCAGGGGTGGGGGCTTAAACGAGCTGAAAGTAATAAGTGCTTAAATCCTTCACAAAAGCGTCGGCAGAATTACACAGTTAACATACTCAGCCAAAGCAGTATTGTTCTCGCTTATTCTGAATATCTTGTGGAGACTCCCTTTGTAATAGAAGTGTCATCACCCTTCTATCTACATCTCTGCCAAGAGTAATCTTGTGCGAAGGTAGATAGCTTTGAAGCCCGTATTAGATACTCTTGAGTTTTGGCCACTGTTGGACCACTACTGCAAAGCAGGGGAGGCAATACCGTCACAATTTCATTGCAGGCGACCGTCATTAGATATTTGTAGTGAGAATTATATGGATATATTAAATATGAAGACATGGAGTAATCTTTCCTAAATGACATGGGGAGCAGTGATAATGATCTAATGGACTTTAAATTGACTAAATAACTAACATTTCTGAGTTGGATTCGGTTTTAAAAAATGTCCGGACATCGACTCCGAATTGTATAACATATGACTAGTAAAAAAAACTGTAGTTGGAACCGGGAGCTGGAGTCGGGTGTCGGAGTCGGACTTCTCAAATTCCAGGAGACAGAGTAGAGTCGGAAAACTTTGTTGGCAGCGAATATTATCTTCAAAGGGACTTAACTCAGAGTGGTTATGAATGGTAACTTCTCCAGGTAAAAATAACAAGTAGCGAAACCTGGCAGTGTCAAACTCCAGTCCACCTTTCTGTAAATGGGTTAGCTCATTCTGCCTCTTGAGCTAGGTAAGGCAAAGGCAGCGAGAAGGGAAGGCTGGTTATGTCACCCCTTAAAGATGAGCCCATCACCGGAAAAAATTATCACCTTAACAAATTTAAATGGATTATATAAAACGAGGGATATTCATTCATTCCCATAACCCTCCACTCCCAAAGGAGCATAGGCCTTCAACAAACACATGCCAAGTCCTCCTGTCACGTGCCATCATCTCAAGTTCTTTCCATGTTCTCCTCATCATTTTCACCTCTGTTTCCAGCTCTCTTCTCCATGTGCTTCTTGGTCTACCTCTGCCTCTCTTGCCCTGGGGTTCCAGAACAAGTGACTGCCTTGTAATGCTATCAACAGGTTTCCTCATGTGTGTCCTATCCATCGCCAGCGCATTCCACTCATCTCTTGTTCCACTGGCACTTGTCTGGTTCTTGTCATCAATTCCACATTTGTGACTTTGTCATACCATTTTAATCCCTCTATTCTACGCAAGCCCCCATTTATGAAAAGTCTGTTGGCTTTTTGGTTGTTTTTGTCTTTGTTGTTCTCCCGTGTTTTCAGAGCCATTATAATTAGTACTGACTTCACATTTGAGTTGAAGATTCTTATTTTCGTGATGGATCCTATTTCCTCTTGTTCTCCATATATTTATTCAATACCATAATCCCTGCCGCAAGTACTTCGTATCGGTCCCGGTCCCGGTCGGTCAGTCACATTTTGCACACCGTGTTCTGCGCACGTTTTCTATTTTTCGAGAGAGTACATTAAACTTTTCAAACACAGCTTAAGGGGGTGGCAATTCAGTGATTGAAAGTTAGACACTATTTATGACATATAGGGTTTCCCCCTATAAGTACTCACCCCGAAAATTGAAAAAGTGCGCAAAAGAAGGTTGTGCATGAAACAAGTTTTTATGATTATGGAAAGAAGCCAACCAACACAGTTGATAAACAGTACCTCAAACAGGAAGTTTCGTCCAAACTTCTTCAAACTTATGTTCACAGAGGCAGTAAGTCGACCAGGGCAAGGTTTTAAAAGAAATGCACGAACAATTAACGCAGAACATTGTTTGACAATAAATAGACGCAGCACTAAAAAAGAACGACGCCCCACTACCTACGACTTCACAGTCCTTGCTTTTTTATTAATTTTTTTGGGGGGTTAAAATCAAATATATGTTTAACCCTGTGATGGTTTGCCACCCCACGTGGAGTTTTGTTGAGGAAGATAACAGATGGAGTTGTGATGTTGCTTTTCATAAAATATTATCGCCAAAGCCATGGCCTTTCTCAGACGTAAAAAAAAAATCGCGACATAATATAAAATCATATTATGTTTGATACTAAGTACTAAACCGTCACAATTGACCAGGTTTTTATAATTACATTTTGTTTGTTTTTCTGTTACATGTACTTAAAGACGGTAACTATAACTACTGTTGGTCCAAATTCCCATTGCAGGCAACCGTACCAATAGATAAATTTGTTAGTGAATATTATATGGATGTTAATTAAATATGAAGACATGTAGTAACCTTCCAAAATGTTATGGTTTAGAAGCGATAATGATCTAATGGCCCAGAAAATATGACTAAATAACTAACATTTCTTTTTATGACAACCATGTCCATGTCCTTGAAGAAAACAATCAACAAACTTACATTTTAAAGGTTACTTTTAAAACAATAGAATGAGTTTTAAATTCCTTTTCCCCCGAATGAACCTGGGAACAGGAAGAGTTAATCTAGATTGACTAGTTGATTTAATCTGCATCTGCGCACCTTCCCTGTCCCTCACGGACCTGTTTAAAACAATTGTGGTTTGTTGGCTTCTTTACATTAATCAAACTGTTGCATGCACACCGTCAATTGCCGCACATTATACATATTTTTCCGGGAGAGTACATTAAAAAAGAGATAATCCAAATAATTGTTCAAACGTTTCAACTCAGTATTTGCCCACCCCATTAGGTGTGGAGTTTTGAAAGTTTAATGTACTCTCTCGAAAATAGTAAAAGTGGCGCAAATGACGGTTGTGCATGATGTGGACCCCGAACCGACGTACATAACTGGGGCCGATAAATTATGAATATTTGATGAATGTTTTTGACGAAAGAGTGACAAATTATGCACATTTTTACTTCTACATCATTCATTCATAACCCCGTCTCGCTTCCCCAGAGAAGCATAGGCCTTCAACAAAACACATGCCAAAGTCCCTCTCAGTCACGGATGCCAACATCTCAAGTTTCTTTTCCCTCGTTCTCCTTATCATTTTTACACCTCATGTTAATCCAGCTCTCCCTGCTCCATGTGCTTCTTGTTCTAACTAGCCTCTGTCTCTTTTCTCTACCCTAGCGGTTTCCAAGAACAAGGACTTGCCTTTGTAATGCCTATCAACATGATTTTTCCTCCAGTGTGTGTCCCAACCATCGCCCTCGACCGATCTCTCATCAACTCTTGTTCCACTTGGCCACTTTGACCCTGATTCATGTAATCAGTTATCCACGTTTGGTATAACCCGTTGTCATACCCAAATGCAATCCTTAAAAAGATCAACGCACAGCACCCCATTATTACACGAAAGTCAGCAACAGTTTTGGTTATGCCAACATTTTTTACTACACCTGGAAAATGTGTAATTCCATGGAAGATGGCTAGTTCCAGCAAAAAACGGCTGAATTTTGGACAAACCAGAAGAAAATTTGACATTTCAACGCGAATGGTTTCGGAAAATAATTCTACTAACGTTGTAATTGCTTACAGTTTCTTCTCAACGTAAATAAAAAATAAATATTAATTTTTTTATTTTTGTGAAAATCTTTGGAAAAATAACCTGTACTGTGTTTTGCTTGCGTATAATCTTGTACTTCATAAGCCCTTAATGTATTATATTCAGTTAATGGTCCCCCGCGTGCGTATGAACTCATGTAACTACACAAATTTAGTTTCAATATACATCCCCACCAGGCAGCCAAAAGCAATGAAACCGTCCCTGATAAAATATATTAACAAAAATGTATAAAAATATCTATGTTATAATTGATTATAGGGTGCAAATATCCTTGTTTAATAAAAATCTTTTAAAATCTGTTAAAGTGATCATGTTTTACCAATGTGGGGAGCTTTCATTGTAATTATCCTATCACCCCCCCCCCCCCCCCCCCTCCCCCACGCAAAAACACGTACACACATTGCCCCACACCCACACACTGCACTAAAAATTAACCCTCACGGTCACAGTTTAACTACATATCCTATTAACTCATGTCTCATTTCAAAATTAAGGTTCATGCTTCCCTGTACTGCCGAATTACACGAGTTAAATTAAATGGCATTATCAGCGAAACCTAAATAGCAGACTTAATGAAAGACAAAAAAAAAATTTTCAAGATTGGCTGGAAAGCTTTTCTGTGGAAAATGTAAAAGTATGTCTTGTTCTTCTAAAGCACCCAGCTTTTTTCCTTTTTTGTTTTTAGAAGTTTCCAGGTGCTTCATGGATATCTTTCTAATTTCCCCGCCATGTTGTTGTACATGAATATAGAAGAATGGTTAAGAACATTCACGTTCATTGTTTTTGTTTTCCCTTTAAAGTATAAAAAACAACGGCTTTTACCTTCTTCTTTTTTTTTTTTTTTAAGGTGTACACTTTCCGTGATGGACTTTGCTTTGCCTATTGATAATAATACGGTGTCTTCTGCGTTTTCTTCAGCCCATTCCAAGGATTGTAAAACAAACAAAAACTTATGAATCTAATTAATCACTTAGCGCTGGTGTTTCTTGTTCCAGATAATATTAATCTTAAACCTTCTACTGTTTTATCCATTCTCTTTCGCCCCCCTCTCCAGTTTTAAATTAAAAGACAAACAAATCTTACTATTGTCTGCCTTCAAGATAGATGGAACATTGTCGTGACAACAGACAACCAGGAAAGACTGAAGGAAATAGATGTAGAAAGCGAGCGCTGGGCAGTCAGCATTGATGTCTTGGAATGAATTCAACAGCATAAATGATAAACAGTACTGGAGACAGAAGTTGTGGAGAAACATGATCAACTAGCCTGTCGGTATGGTACTTATAGAAGAAGATTGTCTGTGAGGCGTCCTAATACCCTAAGTAACTTTGTATCGAGACGCATCTTTTTTAAAACTCATTTTCGTCTAGGGTTTGAATATCGAAGTTTTTGTCCCAGTAATAACACTTGTGAACGTTAATCATAAAGGCTCTTCAAACCAGCCAACATCAATCATTGTGAAGGACGCATGCCCAACATTCTGTTATATTTAATTCCACAGTTCAATCACAAGAACAAACAGCACGGTAATTCCTATGTAAGTTTTATTTTCCCAAGAAATGCAATTCCCCTGTCAAATCGAACAGAATAGTGTCATACCACTTTTCCCCCCCACCCCCCCCCCCCCCCCCCCCCCCCCCCCCCCCCCCCCCCCCCCCCCCCCCCCCCCCCCCCCCCCCCCCCCCCCCCCCCCCCCCCTTTCCCTCCATATTACTTAAAAATCCTGAAACACATCGAAGCTGACCATAAAACCTTTTCCCATAGAAACATATACCACAAGAACTACCAAGCTAGTAAAGAATACAAATGAGACCCCAAACAGGTAAACATCAACTATAAATTCCCCGTATAGTAAAAGCATAGTGACAAATTCATAATATGATGCCGCCGCTTACCAGCACCATAATACACAAGGTCATTCTATATGAACATGCTGCGTGGCAACAGCCAACGCCACAAGTCCTGCCTGAAACAGATCGCCGGCTTTTTGTGAGTGAAAAAGATGTGGAAGGAAAATTGTAAACTATTGTTGTAAATCGTATGGAATTGCCTCCTGACTGAATGGAAAATATCGAAAGAAGCCTGGATAGTCTTCAGGAAACTGGTGTGGATCTACTGTCCTGGTCATCTGCATGGGGTACGCGGTGCAATGGAGAAAACTGGACAGCTAGCTTCGAGGTTATATGCGGAAATAGGATAAGAGAGAAATGATGTTCTACAGACAATATACTGGCTCACCTGCTCTAGAGAAAGATAATGCAATCGATGAATCAACAAGGCTAAGATTGCTGGAATTATGGCATCAAACGTAAGGCTATAGCAGAGATCGACATAATGAGAAAGGATATATCCCGTCGTGGATACAACCATACGCTCCGGGAACAGTTAGCATTCATACCCTTACGTACATTTGCTGAGGTAGACTTAGCACATGTGAGTTTGCATGGAGTTACAATGAGGTCGATTCTGATCAACAATAACAATGTGTAAACGAACGACAAAGAAAAAAAAATGGGTCTGCCTTTCCTGCTTTTAAATTTGATTGTTTATCGTATAAAATGTTAATAACAGCAATATTATCCCACTATTATTTCTTTTAAGCAAAACAAAGACAGTTGTTATCTTTCTTTGTTCCTGGGCCGCTGACTGACAAAAAGTTATCATTGGTCCATCACGCTGGTGGACGTTTCTTGTAGGACAGCATCAAACTTTCTCCACTTTGCTGGGATGACATCCATTCTATCGTGTGGTGCCTTCATGCTTAGTAGGATCTCCAAAGTTTTCTCCGCCATGGTGGGGAGAGCCTATTGGCTGCGTCCCTGCGTTCGCTTATATTCCGAGGAGTTCATAGCCCGTAGAGCAGTTCTGGTAATGTTGGAGTCCGTCAGGGTCTCTTCCATGGGGATGTGCCAAACCGAATTGACAGCGCCTGCCCACTATGATGGTGCGCATGTTTCTTGTGGCTCCGAGTTAGCAGTTCTTGGTTGGTGGTTGATGTTCATCCTTAGGCAGAAGGTTGTCCGTTTTCATGTCAGTGGCTTCCTTTTCGGATGTCAACACTGGGCACAGGTCATCGAGCATCATACTCCGGGAAAGGTTCCATCCAGCAGCAATGCTTGGTTTCATTTTGTTGCTGTTTCTGTAACAGATTGGAGATTTTTTTTTCATTCGGGGAGTCGGCTTGTGCTAAAACACCAACATGGAGGACCTGGTACCAGCTTTTGTTGGACACTACTCCACGGAAACCTGTCCAGCTGGTACGAATCCTGACAGGATGTAAATAACTCCGCTGGCAAAGCTCTGAGGGGTGGGAGGTGAAGAGGGGGGGGGTGATTGTCAGGGTACACAAGCCGCCATACTGCTACAAGGTTTAGGCACCATTGATGACAGAAGGACAGTTATGTTTACCGATAAAACAGATCGAATTATCGGCATAATTGTCTGAATTGTCAAAAACTTAAAATTAACTGGTACATTACGTTCTTTTAGAAAGACCAACGATTAATTATAGCTTAGAAGAAACGGTTGTTGCTTTCTCCTGAGCTTTATAACATTTTGATATATTTGATACTTAAAATTGATGCATCAGTTTTTCTGAATGGTAGCTTTCCTAGATATTCTTGCATCC
>JAMPIV010007880.1:0-46960 GCA_024509875.1 Oreohelix idahoensis | reverse complement strand
CCGTTAAAAACTTCATGCCACGTCTTGAAAGTCTGACTTCTCCATGTTACTCTTGTTTTTTTTTTTTTTTTTTTTTATTTTTTGGCTTACACTTTCTACAGGATCGTTAACTGGCCATATTTCCACCCCGCTTATGTTGCCTCAAATGACACATACACAGACACATATACATGCCCACACACGCACATTGTACATGCTCCAAGAAGAGACATGGTCCGCAGCCAGACGATACGTCAAGGCCTAAAATCCCACCCGCTGCAGACCCAAATAGAACAGTCCCAACTAAGATGGTTTGGCCATGTCTGCAGAATGGGAGAAGATCGGCTACCACGACAAGCACGGGAAACAAAGAGCCAGGGATTCATACCTCCAGGACGACCCAGAGTCCGCTGGGAGGACAACATTAGACAATCTTTGAAGGACCGAGGACTAGAATGGAACCAGACCAGGAAGAAGACAGCTGATAGAATAGTCTGGCGCTCTCTCTTCCAAACCTCTACACCTCACGGTAGAAGAGGAACGACTAAGTAAGTAAGTATCTTTGATCTCACCAAACTGTTGTCGAGATGGACTTGTTACATTATTTTTATTATCTAAGTTTACTGTGACGAAATGGACGACCTTTTCACGATCCTTGTTTCTCTCCAGCAGTATCGGTACATTTATGGTACTGATTTATATTATGTGCTCTCAAGTATCGCTCTTTCTTTCTTTCTTTTGTCGTTATTTTTCGGCTAAGTAGCAGATTTTTGATTTTATCAAAGCATTCGACACTCCTCTCTGTGATGTGACTTGTTAGTTACCCGGTCATCTTGGCTTGCGGTGAGCAACTGAGATAAGATAGTTGCCGGCGTGTTTAGCTTGAACCGCTGATAAGACGACTCGACTGGTAACCCAGATGGGCAGACATGGAGTTTTGCGTACTCATACGACAGATAACGAGATTACTTTCTGTGTGACACATATGGGCAGACAAATGTGACATAATCGCTTCCGGGCGGACTTGTTATGACAACATTACTTTCTAATAAAGTAATAAGTATTACAGCTTACACATGTTGTCATCAGAATTCCCCAATCTGTCTGTAAGTGTATATGCAAGGGCATCGGATATCATATTATCAAATATGAGAGACGTGACCTTTGCAAAATTTTTCCGTGTCGGAAATATTTTGACAGTGCCTTACCCGACCTGTTTGAATATGATTGGAGCGTTTATTTAACTCCATAACAAACGAAGACGGGGGAAGGTAAGGAATATAATCTGACCATTTCGCAGTTTTATTTCACTGTGAATACACGCTCGCCAAGACAACATCAGACCTCGCCAGAGTGAAGACTAGATTCATAATTCCTTTTTTTTTTTAACCGGACCTTTTATTGTGCGAACCAAAAGACTTACAAAGCACAGGAAATCTCTACATTTTAATAAGGAACACTGGGACTAGGACACTAATTCAGAGGGAATTGAAGTTAAAATTAACGATCCCCAGAACACGTGAAAAAAGCCAGCTGCCATGTGACTTTTTTTAAGTCCTCTGAGCAAAAACGTCTGTGAGTCAAGATTGGCGTTAGTAGCGCATTTTTCAATCTATTTTATTACAAAAAAAATGAACTAACATATATATATATATATATATATATATATATATATATATATATATATATATATATATATATAAGTATATATATATATATATATATATATATATATATATATATATATATATATATATATATATATATATATCGCAGAGAGATTTATTATCAATAAATTTTCTATATATATATATCGCAGAGAGATTTATGATCAATAAATTTTCTATATCCTTTTCTTTTTGTACCAATGTCCTCTACTTTATTATCGCTCTTTTATCCTTTTCCTGTTTTTCGCATTCGTTCGTTTGCGACAAAATATTACTTTCCCATTCTGACTTTGCCGTTTATTTCTCATACTAGTAACGCATTTTATTACGTAATATGTCATTCCCTGGACGAGACGAAATAGAGTGAGAATTCGTCTAGTCAGACATAGAGAGCAGACATTTGTCTACATTTTCATCTGATACGAGTTTTCTTCGGCTAAGTTTCTTGGCGTGAGGTGTGGAAACTGCCATCTGCATCGCTCAGAAATGAGACATGTCGGCGTGAGGTGTGAAGACGCGTGTTGGCAGTTATGGCCAGCGTCTAAGGGAATGGGAAGTGTTAAGAGGAGAGGGGGAGACGGGGGTTTGTGAAAATAGCGCGCATCCTTTGTCTGTTTAAGATATAAACTAGAGTTTTAGACTTCATTCACGCAGTGCTCCGCAGTCAAGACTAGAACGATCTAGCGTTCGATTCGTGAAGATCTCTGTTGATAGAAGCATCATTTAGTTGGTCGATTGCCACATAGCTTTCGATTTCAAAAGATCTCTGTTAATAGAAGCATCATATAGTTGGTCGAAGTGGATTTAGTTCTTATTAGTACTGTGTTGAGGTAAATATATATATATATATATATATATATATATATATATATATATATATATATATATATATATATATATATATATATATATATATATATATATATACTAGACGGTCTGACAAATCTTAATCTGTTGTAGGTGACAGGCTGACTGAGAGAAATCATCTCGAGGGTCAGAGACCGACTCTAATATATTTCCTCCATCTCACTCGTGAAATCTATTTCTATTATTATCTCTCACTGTGGCTATCACTTATTCTAAGCTATTCAGAAGGGACCAACCCAAGTCTTAATTCCCCTATCAAAAATCAACGACAGAATGGGGGCTCGTTTTTCCGGGAATTGAACTCTAGTCCTGAGCAAATACGTATATCAGCTCGTCTGCAGGATTAATTTTCTTTATTCTGATATAGAGTAAGAGAGTGATGTCTTGTGAGTTTTAATATCTTTAAAAATAACTATTCCCCTAGACTAATGATCTGTTTATGGGCGTGCTGACCACACAATTAATAATTGGTTTTTCCACAGCATTTTTAAGGAATATACATTTGAGTTACAGGTAGATTTTGTCGGAATATATGTTAATTACTGATTTTGTAATACTAAACCGTTGGTAGAGTTTGTGATTGTTGAGCAATCACAGGGTTCTGAAGCAGGAAGGTGTTTGAACTAAGTTAAGGAGTGCGTTCGGACATATTTTTTTTCTCGTCCTGTTAATTGCCTCCCTTACCCTAACTGTCTTCAGTGGTGAACTTGTAGTGGACTTAAAATTAAGGGGATTTTTTTTTCTTCCTTAAATAATTTTTTGCAATAATTATTTTGTTTCCACTGTAGCAACTTATTTTTCAGTTAGTAATCTTAACTACCATTAAATTGGCGTAGCCACTAGCATTTGGAGCTCTTACTGCCGATTAATAGCAGCGATAGTTAAATACTATATTATAGGAGGAGGTATCCCAGTATATAAAGTATATTATCTTTTGTTTTGGTATTTTCTCGCAAGTGGTAGAAACCAGAGTATTCTTTTTCTTCTTTTCTTCCTTGAGTAGTCTCAGTCACTGATTTATTGTGGCCGAGAGGGCGAAACTGAGGCAGATTCTCAGACAGGAAGCAATGGAAGAGGGACTGGACGGCGACGAAGCGAAAGCTTTCGTCAGGGACGAACTTGAGAGATATGATGTGGAGCAGAAGGAAAAAGCAGCGGAGAAGAAAGAAGTGGAAGACCGTCTATTACAGCAGAAGAAGATTGAGGAAGAAATGGAAATCCGCAGGGCGAACGAAAGAGAGAAGGAGAAACAGCATGAGGAAAGAGAGAAGGAGAGACAGCATGAGGAAAGAGAGAAGGAGAGGGAGGAAAGGGAGAAGGAGAGACAACATGTATTGTCTCTCAAAGCTCTAGAAGTCCAGAGTCCTGGGGCTGCCTCTACCTCCAGCAATGGAGAGTCTTCGGCTCATTCTTCTTTGACTGATCCTTCAAATACTCAATCTCCTCACCTCACCGTTATGTCTTTCACTCTAGAATCTTTCCCTTGTCCTAACGAGAAGATTGACACATACCTGGAAAAATTCGAAAAAATGGCAATTCTGAACGGTTTAGAGAGGTCGCGTTGGTGTATGAAGCTGTCTCAGGCTTTAAAAAGTTCTGCTTATGATGCTTACTCGAAACTATAGAGCAGCCAACAAGACAATTACGACATCTTGAAGAAAGCCTTACTGGAGCGTTTTGAAATGAACGCGCGCAACATTTTGCAACTGTTTCGCAACAGCAGGAAAGAGAATTCTGAAACTTTTCAGCAGTTCTCCGCTCGTCTACAGGGATATCTGACACAGTGCCTAGAGCTCTCGCAGCTCCCCTCTACCTATGAAGGTCAGGAGGAATTTGTTATAACAGAACAAATAAAGAACACTGTCTGCAGAAAAGCTTGAAGACATTTTGGAAAGGTCGGAGCGATATGACAATGCGCTGGCTGAACTACCGGCCACAAAACGTAAACCGACAGAAGAGCCTTTTCGACAGACGAATCTAGACCAATCTTCTCATGCTTCTAAACAGAATAACCACAGAGAAACTGGACCCCAAAACCCCCCTCCTGAGAAATCCAAGTTCTACAAAAACAAGTACCCCAACTACAGTAAACAGTCTGATCAACTCGACCGCCCTTCATGGCACCGCAGCCAGCGAGGACAAGGTGACAAAGGGAAAACCCATGCGCACGGGACTAATGATCAGAGCGAACACACCGAGCCTAAACGCATCGGATGCTTGCTAACAGTCTCGCAAGGTGGAATTATTGACAGTGATTCCCAACCTGAGGGAGAGAGACCCTCAACGCGAGGTACTGTTATTTTGAACGGTTCTCAAACTTTTTGTTTATTTGACACGGGGCTTTCTTATGATTGCATTGTTGCCAGACACCTGGTTAAACCCGGTCAAGAGACAGGAGAGACCGTCGAACTTTGTGGAGTTTCTAAGAGTGAGGCACCTACAGCGCTTCCCATCGCACTGGTAGAGATCCACTCTGAGTTTGTCAGAGGCATGATCAAAGCGGCTGTAATGGATTATCCCATCTACCCAGTCATACTTGGCGGTAGATACGTGTTTATTGGGAAACCGGAAGAGCCGATTGTGACAACAGTAACCACAAAAGGGCAAACCAAGAAAGAACGGGAGCCTGCGCCTAATTTGTTACCTATGGAACTTAAAGAAGCGCAACAAAAGGACCCTGCTTTGGCACCTTGCTTTAGGAAACTGCCCATTGCTAAGGAACTCAGACAGCACGGGGACATTTTTTCTAAGGATGGCGTACTTTATCGCAGAACGGGCAAGCCTGACCAAGGTTACAACCAGCTCCTAGTACCGAAACAGTACAGAAGCCAAATGCTAGAAACGGGGCACTCTCTTCCCTTCAGTGGACATATGGGACAGAACGCCACAAACCAACGGATAACCACTCATTTTTGGTGGCCAGGATTAAATACTGATATTATCAGGTATGTCAAATCCTGTGCCCAGTGCCAACGTGTATCACCCAAGCAACGGACACCCCCAGTCCACATGGGTGAAATGCCAATAATGGGAACACCAGTCGAACGGGTTGTGATCGACATTTTAGGACCCCTAGAAAGGACTAAAAGAAGGAACAGGTTTATCTTGACCTTAGTCGACACATGCACTTTATGGGCAGAAGCTATCCCGCTTACATGCGCGGATGCCAAGCATGTCGCAGAAGCCCTCGTGCATATTTTTACTCGGTTGGGATTCCCTCAACAAGTGTTGACGGATAACGGATCTCCATATCGAAACCTGTTGATGGATGAGATCGTTAATATCTTGAGGGACCAGCACATCTACACTAAGCCTTACACTCTGGCCAGAAGTGGGTTAGTAGGACGTGTTAACGGAAACCTCAACATGATGCTAAGTAAACTGGCACAAGTGAAACCTGACGATTGGGATCTTTCTATCCCTGCAGCTCTATTTGGCTACAGAGAAACCCCAAATACATCCACAGGATTTCCGCTAGCCACGCTTTTATTCGGCAGACCCATTAAGGGCCCGCTTGAAGCCTAACTCGGGTCGCTGACAGACCAGAAGGCTGATGAGACAGTTGTCTCAGCAAGTAAATATGTGTCGGATTTAAAGGAAAGGTTGAAAATAGGATGGGATCTAGCAACGACCAACTTTAAGCGAGCACGAGCAAAGCACGCTAACCGATACAGGAAAGTCGCGAAAGAAAGAGAACTGGAAGCAGGAGAGAAAGTTTTGGTGTTACTCCCCACCGGGAACAACAAACTGAGGATCGGATGGCAAGGGCCGTTTACCGTCCTGAAAAAGATTTCTAAAGCTAACTACCAGATCTCTATTAAAGGAAAGGAGAAGGTTTTCCATTTAAATCTGTTAAAGAAATACTTGGAAAGACCAGTGCCGACCTCCGAACATCTCCTGACCATCGCCAAAATTGATGAAGATGATGATAGAGGCAGGGAAATTCCACTGCACACACACGAAATCTTTCAAAAATTTCAAAAGCAGCGACGCTCTTTCAAGCGCACACGGAAGACATTCCAGAGAAAGGAAACTTTGGGAGTAGACTTGAGTAGGAATTGGAGAGAGACGGAGGGGGGAGATGAGAGGGGAGAGAACAGACACCCTGAAGCTACGGATACAGGAAATTTATTTCCATAACGTAGACATAGAGTGGTTCCAATTTCTCAAAGGGGGACGTCTGTCGCAGAAAGATTTATGATCAATAAATTTTCTATATCCTTTTCTTTTTCTACCCATGTCCTCTACTTTATTATCGCTCTTTTATCCTTTTCCTGTTTTTCGCATTCGTTCGTTTGCGACAAAATATTACTTTCCCATTCTGACTTTGCCGTTTCTTTCTCATACCAGTAACGCATTTTATTACGTAATATGTCAGTCCCTGGACGAGACGAAATAGTGTGAGAATTCGTCTAGTCGGACATAGAGAGCAGACATTTGTCTACATTTTCATCTGGCACGAGTTTTCTTTGGTACGTTTCTCGGCGTGAGGTGTCGAAACTGCCATCTGCATCGCTAATAAATAAGACATGTCGGAGTGAGGTGTGAAGACGCGTTTTGGCAGTTATGGCCAGCATCTAAGGGGATGTGAAGTGTTAAGAGGAGAGGGGGAGACGGGGGTTTGTGAAAATAGCGCGCATCCTTTGTCTGTTTAAGATATAAACCAGAGTTTTAGACTTCATTCACGCAGTGCTCCGCAGTCAAGACTAGAACGATCTAGCGTTCGATTCGTGAAGATCTATGTTGATAGAAGCATCATTTAGTTAGTCGAAGTGGATTTAGTTCTTAGTAGTTCTGTGTTGAGGTAAATATATTTTATATATATATATATATACAGGGTGTTTATAAAGTCGCTGTGCAGTGAAATTTACGCCCGGGCGAGACTTCGTCACCAGACATGTGGTTTTCAATTGGGGCTTGTTGGGTAATGCTGCACACAGGATTGTGGTTCACAGCATTGGAACACAGAATATCATGTCGTAAATTTGCATCATTCGTGACGTAATTTCTAAATATTTATCAAATTCACTGCACAGCGACTTTATAAACACCCTGTATATATTGACTAGTAGTGTTGAGTTATTCAGTGATAACCGCTTATTTCATTTTACTAGTTAGATTTCTGTGCAGAAGAAATTAAATTTATGAGTCTGTTATATTCTCTAGCTGACGTGTTTCAGTGGATCGCCAAATAAATTATAATTTCTAGCGTAAACTCATGCAGCTATAAATAAATTTAATTAAATTGCTAATAATCAGTCGAGAATATTTTAAACTAACTTATAACTGCACTGATTCATCATTGAGTATTGACGAAATATATATATATATTTCTAATTCATGACGACTGATTTTAAGAATATATAACTTATTTCACGGGATTTTTAAACGATAAGACAAGCTCTTCGCTTGCAGTTTATAATGTAAGTTATAACCGAGGAATAGTATGTACAAGTATTTTATTTGTTGTTTTCTCTTTATTCAGTGAAACTAGAGTAGTCCAACTTTACCAACGGTTTTAGTACGGAGAAATATCTGTGAAGAACAAACACATTTTTTTCTTAAAGACTTGGGTGTATTAAGTAAAACCTGTCTGGCATTGCGCTGGCATCCAGAACGACAGAGTACCCATTACATGAACTTTAAGATTAAATGAAGTAACGGGCCTATCGCGCCAGATTTAATTCTTTCTGAGAAAAACCTCAAGTACATTTTCAGCCCTTGTGGCAAGTAAAATGTTACTATCAGTAACATTCCGACGGAGTTCTGACTAGTTTTGTGTGACCAAATAAAGTCCTCTGCTGCGAGAAGGCACCGACCTGACATTCCTAGTTACTAGAAATCTAAGCTACTGACACTTTGCTCGCTGTTAACGTTCGTGCCTGGACAATTTTAATGTGACAGAAACAGATATCCTCAAATAAAAAAACCAAGGACACGTTCCCTGAAGTAGTGGATTCAACCTATCTTTGCGGGACTGGGGTTCTTTTGGCCAAGACTACCACTGGAGATTCTGTATGTGCATGTCCTAAAAATTGTTTTTCCAGAAGTTGCTACCAAAGCTGTAAGTACGAATGCAAGCTAGTGATCACGACTGACTGAATAGAGAGAATGCAGGACTGAGTGATTCCTTTATGATTGTATTTTGGCACCCATTTTGCTGTCTTAAATTTCTTTATGCAAGTTTTTGTTGCTAACAATATTTTCCTTAGGCTAGATCGGAGTATCAAAGTCTGTTCATACCTTTAAAGGGAAATCTTAGACTATAGCATATGTATCCGTGACTCTTTGGGGCTATCACTTTTCTTCTAACAGGGCTGTGGGCTATACATCGAAGGAAAAGATCATACCAATGGGTCTATCATTCTTGTAGCAATTGCAATTCATTGACTTTATGACTATTTGTATATGCTTGATGTAATTTTTATGTGTTGTGATGGATTTTTCCGATGATAATTAAAAATTCACTTAAACTTAATCAGCGTGTCGGTCAGCTCGTTCCAAAATATCTATATAATCATTGTTATAGTTTTTCCACATCTGTGTGTCTAACTGTCGTCACTTGTGTGTGTGTGGACGTGAGTGGTATATATATATATATATATATATATATATATATATTATACTAGACGGTCTGACAAATCTTAATCTGTTGTAGATGATAGGCTGACTGAGAGAAATTATCTCGAGGGTCAGAGACCGACTCTAATATATTTCCTCCATCTCACTCGTGAAATCTATTTCTATTATTATCTCTCACTGTGGCTATCACTTATTCTAATCTATTTGGTTCCCCCACTCCAGTTCAGCTCATGTATGGCTCCTCGAGTCTGCTTGTGTACGGCAGCGCCACCCCCCGGGCAACGGCTTTGACTGGCCGGCCAAACTACATGAGTAAATTGAAAAAGGGAGGTCCCCCTTAAACAGTACACACAACTGCTGGCCGAACGGGCGGATGATCAATAATATTTTGACAACGGCTTCTAGGGCAGGAGTTGGAAAGGCCTGGTATCGGGCTGAGGGCGCACCATGGACTGTAATGGTAAGCGGCCAGAACCATCCAGAAAGCAATGGCAAACTACTGGATGTACAATGCCAAGAAATCCATAATGGCTAATCTGAATACTACACAAAGATCTGGTGGTGAGGCCCCCAGGCCAGGCAGATCATATTTAACTGGGGAAGAGATCGTTGGCAGCGTCAGTACAGGTAATCGTGATGACGGCCAAAAGCCTGACTGTGTTACCACGGAAAACCATGTCATCGGTCTTAGAAAAATAATCAAAATAGGAACATGGAACGTCAGAAGCTTATACCAAGGAAAACAGTACATAGTGAAGAACGAGATGGAAAGGCTAAACATCGATATCCTGGGCATCTCAGAGCACAGATGGTCGGGCCAGGGACACTTTTCGATTCCATCAGGAGGAACATTCATATACTCAGGCAAAGAGAGAGGAGGTCAGAGCGGCGTCGGCTTCTACCTGTCTAAAAGGACAGCTGCCTCCCTATTAGGATATAATCCCATAAATGACCGCATTGTCACAATCAGACTGAAAGGAAAAAGAAAGAACATCACAATTATACAAACATATGCGCCAACAGCAGCTGCTGAAGAACAGGAAATTGAAGATTTTTACAATGAACTGCAAAATGCATTAGAGAAAGCAAATAAGCAAGATATTATAATAATAATGGGAGATTTTAATGCCAAAGTTGGAAACGAAAGATTAGAACATGAAAAAAGAGTGAAAGGAAGTTATGGATTGGGCCAGAGAAATGAGAGAGGAGAACGCTTGACAACATTCTGCCTAGAAAACAACCTAGTCATCACGAATACTCTTTTTATGCAACACCCTAGAAGACTATATACATGGACGTCACCGGACGGAAAAAGCAAGAACCAAATAGATTATATCTTAATACAACAAAGGTGGCGATCTTGTATCTCATCCATCAAGACGTTCCCAGGAGCAGACTGTGACTCCGACCATGAACTTCTTGCTGCAAACTTCAAGATCAAATTGAAAAAAGTCGTTACAAGCGACAAAGTAATACGTTATGACACAAGCGCCATACCAGAAGAGTACAGTGTCGATATTCAGAATAAATTTGACATTCTTATGGCAGTACAGGAGGAAATGACACCAGATGAACTTGCTAATAACATCAGAGATGTATATATTACAAATGCACAGAGGTTAATTCCTAAAAGAAGTATAAAGAGACGAGAATACATCTCAGACGAAACACTGAAGTTGGTGGTAGAGAGAAGAAAAATGAAGTCCAAAAAAGATACAGAAAATCAGGAGTTGTACAAGGAATACACAAAGCAGATTAAAAAACGAGTCAGACAAGACAAACAACAATACATAAACGACACCTGCAGGAAAATAGAGGAAATGCGCGAACAGGGATTGAGTAAGAATATGTTTTCTGAAGTAAGAACATTGAAAAACAGCAACTTTAAATCATCACCCCGAGCAATAAACGACAAGAAAGGCGACACTCTAACAGAACGTAAAGATATTCTGAACAGATGGAAGGAGTACTGTCAAGAAATGTATACGGAAATAAACAAAGCGGCAGATAACAACGTCATGAATGAAGCGGAACGTGAACCAGAACCTACCATAGAGGAAGTCCGGAATGCAATCAAACACTTAAAAAGTGGAAAATCTCCTGGTTGTGATGAAATAACAGCTGAAACAGATTAGGCAGGGGGAAGGCAGCGCTATTATAAATATACCATGCATATACTATGCTGCAAGATCTGGCAAACTAGTGCCTCTACCTGGTCGAAAACCCGCCTGTACTTCATTTATTTCTGTTTCTAGCTTTTGTTGCATCCTTTTCATTATGATTTGTAAAAGTATTTTGCTGGCATGGCTTATAAGAGCTATAGTTCTGTAGTTTGTGCACAGTTTCAGGTTGCCCTTTTTTTGCAAGGGTATGTAAATTGATCGTTTCCATTCCTTGGGCCAAATTCCGCTTTGCCAGATCTTGCAGCATAATGCATGGTATATACGAGCGCTGCCTTCTCCTCCTGCCTGTATCATTTCAGCTGTTATTTCATCACAACCAGGAGATTTTCCACTTTTTAAGTGTTTGATTGCATTCCGGACTTCCTCTATGGTAGGTTCTGGTTCACGTTCCGCTTCATTCATGACGTTGTTATCTGCCGCTTTGTTTATTTCCGTATACATTTCTTGACAGTACTCCTTCCATCTGTTCAGAATATCTTTACGTTCTGTTAGAGTGTCGCCTTTCTTGTCGTTTATTGCTCGGGGTGATGATTTAAAGTTGCTGTTTTTCAATGTTCTTACTTCAGAAAACATATTCTTACTCAATCCCTGTTCGCGCATTTCCTCTATTTTCCTGCAGGTGTCGTTTATGTATTGTTGTTTGTCTTGTCTGACTCGTTTTTTAATCTGCTTTGTGTATTCCTTGTACAACTCCTGATTTTCTGTATCTTTTTTGGACTTCATTTTTCTTCTCTCTACCACCAACTTCAGTGTTTCGTCTGAGATGTATTCTCGTCTCTTTATACTTCTTTTAGGAATTAACCTCTGTGCATTTGTAATATATACATCTCTGATGTTATTAGCAAGTTCATCTGGTGTCATTTCCTCCTGTACTGCCATAAGAATGTCAAATTTATTCTGAATATCGACACTGTACTCTTCTGGTATGGCGCTTGTGTCATAACGTATTACTTTGTCGCTTGTAACGACTTTTTTTCAATTTGATCTTGAAGTTTGCAGCAAGAAGTTCATGGTCGGAGTCACAGTCTGCTCCTGGGACCGTCTTGATGGATGAGATACAAGATCGCCACCTTTGTTGTATTAAGATATAATCTATTTGGTTCTTGCTTTTTCCGTCCGGTGACGTCCATGTATATAGTCTTCTAGGGTGTTGCATAAAAAGAGTATTCGTGATGACTAGGTTGTTTTCTAGGCAGAATGTTGTCAAGCGTTCTCCTCTCTCATTTCTCTGGCCCAATCCATAACTTCCTTTCACTCTTTTTTCATGTTCTAATCTTTCGTTTCCAACTTTGGCATTAAAATCTCCCATTATTATTATAATATCTTGCTTATTTGCTTTCTCTAATGCATTTTGCAGTTCATTGTAAAAATCTTCAATTTCCTGTTCTTCAGCAGCTGCTGTTGGCGCATATGTTTGTATAATTGTGATGTTCTTTCTTTTTCCTTTCAGTCTGATTGTGACAATGCGGTCATTTATGGGATTATATCCTAATAGGGAGGCAGCTGTCCTTTTAGACAGGTAGAAGCCGACGCCGCTCTGACCTCCTCTCTCTTTGCCTGAGTATATGAATGTTCCTCCTGATGGAATCGAAAAGTGTCCCTGGCCCGACCATCTGTGCTCTGAGATGCCCAGGATATCGATGTTTAGCCTTTCCATCTCGTTCTTCACTATGTACTGTTTTCCTTGGTATAAGCTTCTGACGTTCCATGTTCCTATTTTGATTATTTTTCTAAGACCGATGACATGGTTTTCCGTGGTAACACAGTCAGGCTTTTGGCCGTCATCACGATTACCTGTACTGACGCTGCCAACGATCTCTTCCCCAGTTAAATATGATCTGCCTGGCCTGGGGGCCTCACCACCAGATCTTTGTGTAGTATTCAGATTAGCCATTATGGATTTCTTGGCATTGTACATCCAGTAGTTTGCCATTGCTTTCTGGATGGTTCTGGCCGCTTACCATTACAGTCCATGGTGCGCCCTCAGCCCGATACCAGGCCTTTCCAACTCCTGCCCTAGAAGCCGTTGTCAAAATATTATTGATCATCCGCCCGTTCGGCCAGCAGTTGTGTGTACTGTTTAAGGGGGACCTCCCTTTTTCAATTTACTCATGTAGTTTGGCCGGCCAGTCAAAGCCGTTGCCCGGGGGGTGGCGCTGCCGTACACAAGCAGACTCGAGGAGCCATACATGAGCTGAACTGGAGTGGGGGAACCAAATAGGATCCAGGCCATCCTCAAAAAGAGGAAGTGACTGCCTCTCACCGTGAGGTACTATCCCTTACACACTCCAGCCCTACCCCCCAATATAAATATATATAAATATATCTAAATATATATATATATATATATATATATATATATATATATATATATATATATATATTGTCGTAGATTTTTGATAGGGGAATTAAGACTTGGGTTGGTCCCTTCTGAATAGATTAGAATAAGTGATAGCCACAGTGAGAGATAATAATAGAAATAGATTTCACGAGTGAGATGGAGGAAATATATTACAGTCGGTCTCTGACCCTCGAGATAATTTCTCTCAGTCAGCCTATCATCTACAACAGATTAAGATTTGTCAGACCGTCTAGTATAATATATATATATATATATATATATATATATATATATATATATATATATATATATATATATATATATATATATATATATATATATATATATACCACTCACGTCCACACACACACAAGTGACGACAGTTAGACACACAGATGTGGAAAAACTATAACAATGATTATATAGATATTTTGGAACGAGCTGACCGACACGCTGATTAAGTTTAAGTGAATTTTTAATTATCATCGGAAAAATCCATCACAACACATAAAAATTACATCAAGCATATACAAATAGTCATAAAGTCAATGAATTGCAATTGCTACAAGAATGATAGACCCATTGGTATGATCTTTTCCTTCGATGTATAGCCCACAGCCCTGTTAGAAGAAAAGTGATAGCCCCAAAGAGTCACGGATACATATGCTATAGTCTAAGATTTCCCTTTAAAGGTATGAACAGACTTTGATACTCCGATCTAGCCTAAGGAAAATATTGTTAGCAACAAAAACTTGCATAAAGAAATTTAAGACAGCAAAATGGGTGCCAAAATACAATCATAAAGGAATCACTCAGTCCTGCATTCTCTCTATTCAGTCAGTCGTGATCACTAGCTTGCATTCGTACTTACAGCTTTGGTAGCAACTTCTGGAAAAACAATTTTTAGGACATGCACATACAGAATCTCCAGTGGTAGTCTTGGCCAAAAGAACCCCAGTCCCGCAAAGATAGGTTGAATCCACTACTTCAGGGAACGTGTCCTTGGTTATTCTTATTTGAGGATATCTGTTTCTGTCACATTAAAATTGTCCAGGCACGAACGTTAACAGCGAGCAAAGTGTCAGTAGCTTAGATTTCTAGTAACTAGGAATGTCAGGTCGGTGCCTTCTCGCAGCAGAGGACTTTATTTGGTCACACAAAACTAGTCAGAACTCCGTCGGAATGTTACTGATAGTAACATTTTACTTGCCACAAGGGCTGAAAATGTACTTGAGGTTTTTCTCAGAAAGAATTAAATCTGGCGCGATAGGCCCGTTACTTCATTTAATCTTAAAGTTCATGTAATGGGTACTCTGTCGTTCTGGATGCCAGCGCAATGCCAGACAGGTTTTACTTAATACACCCAAGTCTTTAAGAAAAAAATGTGTTTGTTCTTCACAGATATTTCTCCGTACTAAAACCGTTGCTAAAGTTGGACTACTCTAGTTTCACTGAATAAAGAGAAAACAACAAATAAAATACTTGTACATACTATTCCTCGGTTATAACTTACATTATAAACTGCAAGCGAAGAGCTTGTCTTATCGTTTAAAAATCCAGTGAAATAAGTTATATATTCTTGAAATCAGTCGTCATGAATTAGAAATACATACATATTTCGTCAATACTCAATGATGAATCAGTGCAGTTATAAGTTAGTTTAAAATATTCTCGACTGATTATTAGCAATTTAATTAAATTTATTTATAGCTGCATGAGTTTACGCTAGAAATTATAATTTATTTGGCGATCCACTGAAACACGTCAGCTAGAGAATATAACAGACTCATAAATTTAATTTCTTCTGCACAGAAATCTAACTAGTAAAATGAAATAAGCGGTTATCACTGAATAACTCAACACTACTAGTCAATATATACAGGGTGTTTATAAAGTCGCTGTGCAGTGAATTTGATAAATATTTAGAAATTACGTCACGAATGATGCAAATTTACGACATGATATTCTGTGTTCCAATGCTGTGAACCACAATCCTGTGTGCAGCATTACCCAACAAGCCCCAATTGAAAACCACATGTCTGGTGACGAAGTCTCGCCCGGGCGTAAATTTCACTGCACAGCGACTTTATAAACACCCTGTATATATATATATATATATATATATATATATAAAAATATATTTACCTCAACACAGAACTACTAAGAACTAAATCCACTTCGACTAACTAAATGATGCTTCTATCAACATAGATCTTCACGAATCGAACGCTAGATCGTTCTAGTCTTGACTGCGGAGCACTGCGTGAATGAAGTCTAAAACTCTGGTTTATATCTTAAACAGACAAAGGATGCGCGCTATTTTCACAAACCCCCGTCTCCCCCTCTCCTCTTAACACTTCACATCCCCTTAGATGCTGGCCATAACTGCCAAAACGCGTCTTCACACCTCACTCCGACATGTCTTATTTATTAGCGATGCAGATGGCAGTTTCGACACCTCACGCCGAGAAACGTACCAAAGAAAACTCGTGCCAGATGAAAATGTAGACAAATGTCTGCTCTCTATGTCCGACTAGACGAATTCTCACACTATTTCGTCTCGTCCAGGGACTGACATATTACGTAATAAAATGCGTTACTGGTATGAGAAAGAAACGGCAAAGTCAGNATTGGAAAGTAATATTTTGTCGCAAACGAACGAATGCGAAAAACAGGAAAAGGATCAAAGAGCGATAATAAAGTAGAGGACATGGGTAGAATAAGAAAAGGCTATAGAAAATTTATTGATCATAAATCTTTCTGCGACAGACGTCCCCCTTTGAGAAATTGGAACCACTCTATGTCTACGTTATGGAAATAAATTTCCTGTATCCGTAGCTTCAGGGTGTCTGTTCTCTCCCCTCTCATCTCCCCCTCCGTCTCTCTCCAATTCCTACTCAAGTCTACTCCCAAAGTTTCCTTTCTCTGGAATGTCTTCCGTGTGCGCTTGAAAGAGCGTCGCTGCTTTTGAAATTTTTGAAAGATTTCGTGTGTGTGCAGTGGAATTTCCCTGCCTCTATCATCATCTTCATCAATTTTGGCGATGGTCAGGAGATGTTCGGAGGTCGGCACTGGTCTTTCCAAGTATTTCTTTAACAGATTTAATGGAAAACCTTCTCCTTTCCTTTAATAGAGATCTGGTAGTTAGCTTTAGAAATCTTTTTCAGGACGGTAAACGGCCCTTGCCATCCGATCCTCAGTTTGTTGTTCCCGGTGGGGAGTAACACCAAAACTTTCTCTCCTGCTTCCAGTTCTCTTTCTTTCGCGACTTTCCTGTATCGGTTAGCGTGCTTTGCTCGTGCTCGCTTAAAGTTGGTCGTTGCTAGATCCCATCCTATTTTCAACCTTTCCTTTAAATCCGACACATATTTACTTGCTGAGACAACTGTCTCATCAGCCTTCTGGTCTGTCAGCGACCCGAGTTAGGCTTCAAGCGGGCCCTTAATGGGTCTGCCGAATAAAAGCGTGGCTAGCGGAAATCCTGTGGATGTATTTGGGGTTTCTCTGTAGCCAAATAGAGCTGCAGGGATAGAAAGATCCCAATCGTCAGGTTTCACTTGTGCCAGTTTACTTAGCATCATGTTGAGGTTTCCGTTAACACGTCCTACTAACCCACTTCTGGCCAGAGTGTAAGGCTTAGTGTAGATGTGCTGGTCCCTCAAGATATTAACGATCTCATCCATCAACAGGTTTCGATATGGAGATCCGTTATCCGTCAACACTTGTTGAGGGAATCCCAACCGAGTAAAAATATGCACGAGGGCTTCTGCGACATGCTTGGCATCCGCGCATGTAAGCGGGATAGCTTCTGCCCATAAAGTGCATGTGTCGACTAAGGTCAAGATAAACCTGTTCCTTCTTTTAGTCCTTTCTAGGGGTCCTAAAATGTCGATCACAACCCGTTCGACTGGTGTTCCCATTATTGGCATTTCACCCATGTGTAAGTCTTTTGGTGTCCGTTGCTTGGGTGATACACGTTGGCACTGGGCACAGGATTTGACATACCTGATAATATCAGTATTTAATCCTGGCCACCAAAAATGAGTGGTTATCCGTTGGTTTGTGGCGTTCTGTCCCATATGTCCACTGAAGGGAAGAGAGTGCCCCGTTTCTAGCATTTGGCTTCTGTACTGTTTCGGTACTAGGAGCTGGTTGTAACCTTGGTCAGGCTTGCCCGTTCTGCGATAAAGTACGCCATCCTTAGAAAAAATGTCCCCGTGCTGTCTGAGTTCCTTAGCCATGGGCAGTTTCCTAAAGCAGGGTGCCAAAGCAGGGTCCTTTTGTTGCGCTTCTTTAAGTTCCATAGGTAACAAATTAGGCGCAGGCTCCCGTTCTTTCTTGGTTTGCCCTTTTGTGGTTACTGTTGTCACAATCGGCTCTTCCGGTTTCCCAATAAACACGTATCTACCGCCAAGTATGACTGGGTAGATGGGATAATCCATTACAGCCGCTTTGATCATGCCTCTGACAAACTCAGAGTGGATCTCTACCAGTGCGATGGGAAGCGCTGTAGGTGCCTCACTCTTAGAAACTCCACAAAGTTCGACGGTCTCTCCTGTCTCTTGACCGGGTTTAACCAGGTGTCTGGCAACAATGCAATCATAAGAAAGCCCCGTGTCAAATAAACAAAAAGTTTGAGAACCGTTCAAAATAACAGTACCTCGCGTTGAGGGTCTCTCTCCCTCAGGTTGGGAATCACTGTCAATAATTCCACCTTGCGAGACTGTTAGCAAGCATCCGATGCGTTTAGGCTCGGTGTGTTCGCTCTGATCATTAGTCCCGTGCGCATGGGTTTTCCCTTTGTCACCTTGTCCTCGCTGGCTGCGGTGCCATGAAGGGCGGTCGAGTTGATCAGACTGTTTACTGTAGTTGGGGTACTTGTTTTTGTAGAACTTGGATTTCTCAGGAGGGGGGTTTTGGGGTCCAGTTTCTCTGTGGTTATTCTGTTTAGAAGCATGAGAAGATTGGTCTAGATTATTCTTTCGAAAAGGCTCTTCTGTCGGTTTACGTTTTGTGGCCGGTAGTTCAGCCAGCGCATTGTCATATCGCTCCGACCTTTCCAAAATGTCTTCAAGCTTTTCTGCAGACAGTGTTCTTTATTTGTTCTGTTATAACAAATTCCTCCTGACCTTCATAGGTAGAGGGGAGCTGCGAGAGCTCTAGGCACTTTGTCAGATATCCCTGTAGACGAGCGGAGAACTGCTGAAAAGTTTCAGAATTCTCTTTCCTGCTGTTGCGAAACAGTTGCAAAATGTTGCGCGCGTTCATTTCAAAACGCTCCAGTAAGGCTTTCTTCAAGATGTCGTAATTGTCTTGTTGGCTGCTCTATAGTTTCGAGTAAGCATCATAAGCAGAACTTTTTAAAGCCTGAGACAGCTTCATACACCAACGCGACCTCTCTAAACCGTTCAGAATTGCCATTTTTTTCGAATTTTTCCAGGTATGTGTCAATCTTCTCGTTAGGACAAGGGAAAGATTCTAGAGTGAAAGACATAACGGTGAGGTGAGGAGATTGAGTATTTGAAGGATCAGTCAAAGAAGAATGAGCAGAAGACTCTCCATTGCTGGAGGTAGAGGCAGCCCCAGGACTCTGGACTTCTAGAGCTTTGAGAGACAATACATGTTGTCTCTCCTTCTCCCTTTCCTCCCTCTCCTTCTCTCTTTCCTCATGCTGTCTCTCCTTCTCTCTTTCCTCATGCTGTTTCTCCTTCTCTCTTTCGTTCGCCCTGCGGATTTCCATTTCTTCCTCAATCTTCTTCTGCTGTAATAGACGGTCTTCCACTTCTTTCTTCTCCGCTGCTTTTTCCTTCTGCTCCACATCATATCTCTCAAGTTCGTCCCTGACGAAAGCTTTCGCTTCGTCGCCGTCCAGTCCCTCTTCCATTGCTTCCTGTCTGAGAATCTGCCTCAGTTTCGCCCTCTCGGCCACAATAAATCAGTGACTGAGACTACTCAAGGAAGAAAAGAAGAAAAAGAATACTCTGGTTCCTACCACTTGCGAGAAAATACCAAAACAAAAGATAATATACTTTATATACTGGGATACCTCCTCCTATAATATAGTATTTAACTATCGCTGCTATTAATCGGCAGTAAGAGCTCCAAATGCTAGTGGCTACGCCAATTTAATGGTAGTTAAGATTACTAACTGAAAAATAAGTTGCTACAGTGGAAACAAAATAATTATTGCAAAAAATTATTTAAGTAAGAAAAAAAATCCCCTTAATTTTAAGTCCACTACAAGTTCACCACTGAAGACAGTTAGGGTAAGGGAGGCAATTAACAGGACGAGAAAAAAAAATATGTCCGAACGCACTCCTTAACTTAGTTCAAACACCTTCCTGCTTCAGAACCCTGTGATTGCTCAACAATCACAAACTCTACCAACGGTTTAGTATTACAAAATCAGTAATTAACATATATTCCGACAAAATCTACCTGTAACTCAAATGTATATTCCTTAAAAATGCTGTGGAAAAACCAATTATTAATTGTGTGGTCAGCACGCCCATAAACAGATCATTAGTCTAGGGGAATAGTTATTTTTAAAGATATTAAAACTCACAAGACATCACTCTCTTACTCTATATCATATCAGAATAAGAAAATTAATCCTGCAGACGAGCTGATATACGTATTTGCTCAGGACTAGAGTTCAATTCCCGGAAAAACGAGCCCCCATTCTGTCGTTGATTTTTGATAGGGGAATTAAGACTTGGGTTGGTCCCTTCTGAATAGCTTAGAATAAGTGATAGCCACAGTGAGAGATAATAATAGAAATAGATTTCACGAGTGAGATGGAGGAAATATATTAGAGTCGGTCTCTGACCCTCGAGATGATTTCTCTCAGTCAGCCTGTCACCTACAACAGATTAAGATTTGTCAGACCGTCTAGTATATATATATATATATATATATATATATATATATATATATATATATATATATATATATATATATATATATATATATATATATATATATATATTTACCTCAACACAGTACTACTAAGAACTAAATCCACTTCGACCAACTATATGATGCTTCTATTAACAGAGATCTTTTGAAATCGAAAGCTATGTGGCAATCGACCAACTAAATGATGCTTCTATCAACAGAGATCTTCACGAATCGAACGCTAGATCGTTCTAGTCTTGACTGCGGAGCACTGCGTGAATGAAGTCTAAAACTCTAGTTTATATCTTAAACAGACAAAGGATGCGCGCTATTTTCACAAACCCCCGTCTCCCCCTCTCCTCTTAACACTTCCCATTCCCTTAGACGCTGGCCATAACTGCCAACACGCGTCTTCACACCTCACGCCGACATGTCTCATTTCTGAGCGATGCAGATGGCAGTTTCCACACCTCACGCCAAGAAACTTAGCCGAAGAAAACTCGTATCAGATGAAAATGTAGACAAATGTCTGCTCTCTATGTCTGACTAGACGAATTCTCACTCTATTTCGTCTCGTCCAGGGAATGACATATTACGTAATAAAATGCGTTACTAGTATGAGAAATAAACGGCAAAGTCAGAATGGGAAAGTAATATTTTGTCGCAAACGAACGAATGCGAAAAACAGGAAAAGGATAAAAGAGCGATAATAAAGTAGAGGACATTGGTAGAAAAAGAAAAGGATATAGAAAATTTATTGATCATAAATCTCTCTGCGATATATATATATATATATATATATATATATATACATATATATATATATATATATATATATATATATATATATATATATATATATATATATATATATATATATATATATATATATATATATATATATATATATATATATATATATATATATATATATATATATTATATATATATATAATATAATATATATTTTGTTCATCATTTTTTTTTGTAATAAAATAGATTGAAAAATGCGCTACTAACGCCAATCTTGACTCACAGACGTTTTTGCTCAGAGGACTTAAAAAAAGTCACATGGCAGCTGGCTTTTTTCACGTGTACTGGGGATCGTTAATTTTAACTTCAATTCCCTCTGAATTAGTGTCCTAGTCCCAGTGTTCCTTATTAAAATGTAGAGATTTCCTGTGCTTTGTAAGTCTTTTGGTTCGCACAATAAAAGGTCCGGTTAAAAAAAAAGGAATTATGAATCTAGTCTTCACTCTGGCGAGGTCTGATGTTGTCTTGGCGAGCGTGTATTCACAGTGAAATAAAACTGCGAAATGGTCAGATTATATTCCTTACCTTCCCCCGTCTTCGTTTGTTATGGAGTTAAATAAACGCTCCAATCATATTCAAACAGGTCGGGTAAGGCACTGTCAAAATATTTCCGACACGGAAAAATTTTGCAAAGGTCACGTCTCTCATATTTGATAATATGATATCCGATGCCCTTGCGTATACACTTACAGACAGATTGGGGAATTCTGATGACAACATGTGTAAGCTGTAATACTTATTACTTTATTAGAAAGTAATGTTGTCATAACAAGTCCGCCCGGAAGCGATTATGTCACATTTGTCTGCCCATATGTGTCACACAGAAAGTAATCTCGTTATCTGTCGTATGAGTACGCAAAACTCCATGTCTGCCCATCTGGGTTACCAGTCGAGTCGTCTTATCAGCGGTTCAAGCTAAACACGCCGGCAACTATCTTATCTCAGTTGCTCACCGCAAGCCAAGATGACCGGGTAACTAACAAGTCACATCACAGAGAGGAGTGTCGAATGTTTTGATAAAATCAAAGATCTGCTACTTAGCCGAAAAATAACGACGAAAGAAAGAAAGAAAGAGCGATACTTGAGAGCACATAATATAAATCAGTACCACAAATGTACCGATACTGCTGGAGAGAAACAAGGATCGTGAAAAGGTCGTCCATTTCGTCACAGTAAACTTAGATAATAAAAATAATGTAACAAGTCCATCTCGACAACAGTTTGGTGAGATCAAAGATACTTACTTACTTAGTCGTTCCTCTTCTACCGTGAGGTGTAGAGGTTTGGAAGAGAGAGCGCCAGACTATTCTATCAGCTGTCTTCTTCCTGGTCTGGTTCCATTCTAGTCCTCGGTCCTTCAAAGATTGTCTAATGTTGTCCTCCCAGCGGACTCTGGGTCGTCCTGGAGGTCTGAATCCCTGGCTCTTTGTTTCCCGTGCTTGTCGTGGTAGCCGATCTTCTCCCATTCTGCAGACATGGCCAAACCATCTTAGTTGGGACTGTTCTATTTGGGTCTGCAGCGGGTGGGATTTTAGGCCTTGACGTATCGTCTGGCTGCGGACCATGTCTCTTCTTGTTACTTCAACCACCTTCCTCAGATACCTCATTTCTGAGGTTTGAATCTGGCTTTTGTGGGTTGTAGACATTGCCCATGACTCGCATCCATATGTCAAGATTGGACATAGGTGGAGCGGTATACAGCCATCTTCGTTTTCTTACCAACCTCTTTCTTGTTGAGGAATCCTCGATTTATGGCCTGATAAAGTCTCCCAGCCGCTGCTTTTCGAGTGGCCAAGCAGAGATCAAAGATACAAACGTTTAACAAGTTGAACCAACTGGTGTGAGCATGTACAATGTGCGTGTGTGGGCATGTATATGTGTCTGTGTATGTGTCATTTGAGGCAACATAAGCGGGGTGGACATATGGCCAGTTAACGATCCTGTAGAAAGTGTAAGCCAAAAAATAAAAAAATAAAAAATAAACAAGAATAACATGGAGAAGTCAGACTTTCAGAAATAAGATGCTTGCATAAACAAGAAGTCTACAAATCCAGTTTAAAGGAGGATTGCAATGGCATTTCAGGATCACCAACGTGGAAGTGATGGCAAGAATAAGATGAATACCAATAGAACAAGATGTGAGGAGAAGACTCTTATTGACAAGGACACACATTGAGAAAAACCAGCTAATAACATAACAAGGCATTACTACTTCTGGAATCCCCAAGGTAAGAAAAACAGAGAAAATAAAAATGCGTGGAGAAGGGAAAACACTGACATGAAAGAGAAAAAAGAGGACAAGGAAAGACTTCAACAGATAGCACAGAACTGAAAGACGTGGCATGAACGTTTTTAACGGCCTAGGCTCTTCGTGAATCTGGGGGTTAATGTTGATAATGAATAAAAAGCATATTTTATTCCTCCATCTTACAACATAGCGTCAGCTTTTGATTGGTGCAGATACAACTATGGATGTCCTATTAATGCCTCACTGCAAGTTTGGTCACGTTATTCTTAACACAAGTTGCCAAATTTCTATCAAGGAATTTTACATAACCTCCCGTATATCTTCATTAACTAATAAAATTTAATATAATATTAAATTAGAAAGTTTTATGAGAAATTATGTGCATTTCAAAAATGTTACTTCAGCTTTTACTTGGGTCACAAGATAGTGGCTATAATTAAATGTCCACTTTTGATTGGTTGAACTGTTATAAGTCTACACTTGTAAATATAGCAAAAACAGCCTGCTTAATTTAGTAGCATCCAATGAAGGGATGGGAAGACTGCTATGATGAACACAGTGTGAACACGGTAATGTGAACTAAATCGATTACTGACTGAGATGTCAAATTCAGAGAAATTGAATTTAACAATTTATGTCATATTGATCTTTGTGCAAGGGTCATTTATTTCAAATATTAAACATATCTTAATATCATTTTTAACATTTAATCAATTCTGTTTCAAGCAAGGAATCTAAGCTGTCATACAATGTAAAGATCTCAAAATCTGTATTTATAACCAAAGTAAAATAGTTGTTTGATTTCTTGAAATCAGATACGATGAAAAATTATCAGTTTTGCCAGACTGCACCATATATTTGTGTTTATTGCATAAACTGGCCCACAGTGGCAAATGAATAAATTGTTTACGTAACATGTTCGTTTAAAGTGTATTATGGATCCTTTAAGGGGAGTGACGTGCTTAGAAGTATGGACAGTCTTATCATGGTTATTAAAATGATAACAGCATATTGACAGCAGTCTGCTTCTAGTGAAAAGTTATTTAGGTCAAGATAGTTGGTGAATAATATGAAGCCACCACAGCAGCTAGTTCACTTGTGGGAAGCCTGCACCAAGCATCCACATGTTCTTGCAGGTATGTTCTATAGAAATTGGTTTTATGTGATGACGTTGCCAGCCACGTGTACAGCTTCATATTCGCCACCAACATGCCAGAGGGAACAATAGTCATATTCTCTTATCTGTTTCAACAGAGACCCCTCTAGGAACTACACAGGTTCTGTGTCAAACCAAAATGTATTTTGAGATAAATTAAATCTTGGCCTCCATGCTCCATAAGGAGCAAAGGGGAAAATAATCACGATCATGATAATAAATCTTGAGGGTTCAGGTTTTGTTACGAGATTTTAGTTTATCTATTAGTCTAGATTATATTGTGAAAGTTTGTGTTATATCAAGAGATTTTTGTTTTATCTGTGAAATTGATGACAGGAACCAGACACGTGCCGGTGGAACAAGAGAAGAGAAGAAGATGCAAGCGATGGATGTAACACACATTGAGGAAACCTGTTGATAGCATTAGAAGGCAGTCTGTGTTCTGGAACCACCCAGGGAAAGTGAGGCAGAGGTAGACCAAAAAGCACATAGAGAAGAAAACTGCAGATAGAACTGAAAATGATGAAGCAGACATGGAAAGAACTTGAGCTGATGGCATGTGACTGAGGACTTGACATATGTTTGTTGAAGGCCTATGCTTCTTGGGGAGCTAAAGGGTACTCATTGATTTGTTATGAAAGTGTAGTTTATCTTTTAGAGTCTAGATTATATCAAGACATTATTGTTACATCTGGAGATTTTATGTTATATCTGGGTATTTCATTATTTATCATGACATTCAGGTTACACCTGAGACTTCATGTTATATCTAGAGATGTCATGTTATATGCGCATATTCTTAAGATCTTCATATAAGAGGTTATATTAAGAGATGTCATGTTTTAACTTGAGATACCTGGTGTTTGACGTGTCCTTTCCTCCCAGGAGAAAGTTCATGAGTGGTTAAATGTAGCCTTCAGCATTAACTAGGTATCATTGCCTTGGAAATTCTGTTTCAGTTTGGTGAATATATTGTCATTCTTAATGATGCCCTTACTAGACAGTGGTGGTCAAATATAACATTTATCTGCATTAGGAATGTCGTACGAGGTGACTAAAATATAAGGTTGTTCGTGGGGCTGGTGTTGCGGTTATGACTTCGGGGTTTGAGAAGAGTGGTAGAGTAATCGTGCTATGTTGTTAATTGAATGACATGACTGTCCAACACAACCAATGCGTCAAATTGAATAAAGTTCAGAACAAGGTATGTGGCTGAGTTCACATACAATTATATTTAATCACGGACATCATAAGAATTCATGGCAGTCATTCAGTACATATATCAATGTATTCTCCTACAGTCTATAACGTATCGTCACATGACAGTCTATATACCCGCAATGTCGGCAAGGCGAAAGCATTGGGGTAGCGACGACTGACAGCTGGCAATAAAACAATATAATTAATATATTACTCCCTGCATTCCTTCTTCATAAGGAAAATACTCCTCAATATACGATGATCTGATACTGCATCAGAAAAAACTTACTGTGGCGACCTTCAGTTAAATATAAGCCATGTAGGAGAACCTATAAACTTCAATCACTTGGGAGTATTAATAATCCACGTCTTGCTTGGACGGATACAAACAACGGAAGGTCAAGAAGGACCATTGCCTGCCTATAGCAGTGCCTTACTACGTCACCCTATTATTAGTGACGTCTACACATAATCGCGTTCACTAACTATACTTTATAGTGTACAATATATCATGTTGACTTAAGATAAATATGTTAGCGCGTAAGTTTAAACTGGTAAGAAATCTAAACGAGGGCCAACATGTAATATACATAAATATACCTTAACAGCTGGCAACCTTATCATACAAAACAAATTGTTACAGGAACCATTGCTGCAAGAACACGTAACTGCTTGGTGTGGACTTCCTGCAAGGAGACAAGCTGCAGTGGTGGCTCAATGCTCCGTAAAGAGCACAAAAAAAAAAATTATAATTTATCTTAACATTTTTTTTTAAATCGTACGCCTGCTATTACTCCAGGCGAAATCTCCGGTTAATATGTCTAACCTGAGACTGATTTTACGTGAGTATCCCTTTTTTCCCTGTACAATGACAGGTGTCCTCTCGCCATTTAGGCAAATACTCGCCGATTTCGGAGGTACCATTACAGCTGGGTCGGCTCAGGAGCCGATCAGGTTATTCCAGTCCCAAGTCCCGGTCGACGACACTACTTCAAATGGCCTCGCCACAGCTCGAACCTGGATCACCCGATCACCAGCACAGTGTGGTAACCATTACACCAGCGCGGCTCCCTATCTATCTATATTTGAATACATATAAAAGAATAACTCTCCCCCCACCCCCCCCCCACCCCCAAAAAAAGAGAGCGATAGGTGTCATCAAGAGAAGATAATTAGACATTATCACATCTGCCATTCAGCTTAGAACTTAAGGATGTTGACAGTAAAAAGTATGCCCATGCAGGAAAACCACCAAGATTGTTTAAAGGTTTGTAACTAGTGTTACTGTTTTTAAATATAAATGTGGATTCAGTTCTTTTACTGTAACTATTTACATACTTCTGTTTCAGAGTGTTTCCCCAAACCCAGATCTTCCTCCCTCACCTATGCATAATCAACTGTTACTCCAACCCTTGAAATTATTTTATGATTTTAAATATAATATAGCACTCATTTCTCAACTTTTTGATACAACATAGAACTGTTCACATGCTTGTTTTGTCTCATTTGTTTGTTTGTTTTAAAAATTGTTCTTCCCTTTGGGTTTGAATAATATGTTTGGTTGATGAGACTATGGAGAGCTTTTTTTATTTAAATAACACATTATCATCACCGTGTATTATGTTGCTTTATAGATTTCACTTTATCAGTGTCATGATTAGTGATGCTGGAAAAGATGTCATTTTCAGTGATGCTGCAAAAGGTGTCATTTTAGTGATGCTAGAAAAGGTGTCATTTTTAGTGAGGCTGGATAAGGTGTCATTTTTAGTGATGCTGGAAAAACGTCATTTGTTTTCTCCATACAGGAACTATTTTTAATCAGTAAATGCAAATAAGAAATAATACATCATCATTTGCTTAATTTTCCTCTCACGTCTTCTAGAATGCAAATGACAAAAATGATTATGACTTTTGCTGATTCTTTTCATAGGTGTTTGGAAAGCTAATGTTTTTTAACGTTAGTTCTAATCACAATGATTAAAGCTAATCTAACAAAGGTCAAGGTAGGTCCCTAGTGTAGGTACTGCCATAGAGAAGTGAAGTGTGAGACTTCACAGTACTATGTACAGCTTTACGGTGGAGTGGTCAGTTACCTTCCTTGCTGCCTTTTCTTTCCATAATTTAAGTGCACAGTCAAGACCTATTTACAGCTTGGTAGACTGAGATGTAACGCTACCAGTTTTCAATACTGGAATGTGGTAACTATACTGCAGGAGGAAAGCACTCTAACTGCTTAGCCAATAGAATACTGATAGCAAAAAAAAAAAAGGCACTTTTCTCACAGGGACATGTCCCACAATAAATAACAATTATTATTATTTCTCTTGTACTTTATGTTTTTTCATAACTCTATTTATAGATTAATAAAAAAAGAACAGACACTGCATTGTAACTTTACTTACTTACATATAATAGTTTTGTCTTACATATTGTTAAAGTACTGTCTTGTTACCTGTAGTAGTCTTTTTTATTTTCATTACAGACATATCCGGTAATTTTATATTAAAATAAAACAGTAAAAAGATGAGGCCCTTCTATGCTTGGTTCTGGTTATTATTTGTTTACTGAGTCATTTATTGTTGTTGATTTGTCTGAATTGTTGTTGTATGGTTCTGATACATGGAGAGGACATACCAAGAAGATACAGAATTCATAAATGGGGGTTTGCATAGAAACATGGACAATGAACAAGCAATTAGAAGAAAGAATTAAGGCCCTTGCAATGTGGATATTTAGAAGAATGGGGCCCGAATCCTGGAAAGAAAAGAAAACAAAGAGGTCATAGAAAACATTAAGACTGAACAGAGAATTAATGAAGGAGATCAAAATAAGACAGCTAAAATATTTTGGCTTTATAAAAAAAAATATAACATCTTATTGATGACCATTATAGAAGGCGAATTTGCAAGAGGAAGACAGCATTATAAAGTGAATAGATGGTTATCGTTAGAGGTAAGATTAGAAGAAGAACTTATTATTTGTGATAACTCATACAATCAAATAGCTGTCGGAATATTATATGCTGAAATTGTAAATACAAACTTGAGTTTAACCAGGTAAACTTAGGTTTATCCAGTTTTGTATATTTACTCATAACAGATCAAAATGGAAGTAAAAATATTATAATCTTGATGGGCGATCTAAATGGAAAGAAGAGAACAGGCACTAGCCAAGTGGAAGGGGCCTGGGAAAATTTGGATTTAGGACAAAGAATGAAAATGTAGGAGAATTCATAAACTTCCATGCATCATATTACTTTACCGCAGGAAACCATTTTCCTATATAAAATAATACATAAAGCGACATGCATTTTGCCAGGCAATCAGATTTATTATATATGCATAAAGAAGAATTTTAGATCATCATTACACGTACAAGTATGTAGAGGAGCAGATGTAGCATCAAATAACAACATTCTACGAGCTCCAGAGTAAAGATGAAACTCAAAATTTGGACAGCATTCCATAGCTACAGACAACAATTTAGTGTGGGATATCTTGGAAATAAGAATCAAAAAGGAAAATATACGGTTACATTTTCCAGTAAGCATCCAATGCTCCAACAATTATAAAATGTTGCAAATGCAGAAATCCAGTGGCAGCAGATTATAAATATATAAAATACAAAGAAGTATTCGGAAAAAGAGTCCACCAATGTTGATAGCACAACCAGGCAATCCCAGCTCTAGAATCCTCAGTGTAAGAGAGCACTATCAAGACAGGAGACAGAACACGTTGGAGATCCATTACAGCCAACCTTCAATGTGAAAATGGGCAGCTGATGATGATGCTGCTTGTATAGATAAGAATAGAAATGGTGATAGGATCACCAATGTGGAACTGATGGTAAGAACTATACAAGTGCCAATGGAACAAGTGATGAAAGGACATTGGTGACGGATAAGATAAACTGTTGATAACATCACAAGACAGTTCTTGTTCTGGAATCCCCAAGGTAAGAGAGGTATATTGAGATCAAAGAAAACGTGGAGAGAAAAGAACTGAAGACAAATGAAAAGAATGAGGAAGATATGGTACAGGATAGAGGGACTTGTCATGAGAGTGTTGTCAGCCTATGCTTCTTGTGGAGCTGATGGTACAGGATAGAAGGACTTGTCATGAGAGTGTTGTCAGCCTATGCTTCTTGTGGAGGTGAAGAGTAACATACATGCCACATGCTATGGTTTACCCATAATCTGTACAAGGTGTTTGCGTTTTCAGATATGTACACCCTGTACATAATTTCTGTACAGGTTTTCTAACACATACCCCTTATTACTGTGTCTCAGAGTTCTTTTATAAAATCCTATTGAACGCAGGATTTCTAAGTCTGTTAGTGATAATTGAGCACAGAAACAGACTAAATGATGACACCATCACATTATTTTTACATTGTAAAATAAACTCAGACATTTATTGTTTGGGTTTTAAAATAAGTTAAGACCTGCTTTAAAAGGCAAAGTCCCTGTGCATCATTTATAATGCAGCCCACTGTAATTGAAAATATTTTTACACGAATTAACTCTTTTGATATGTTTTTTCAGGTTTTGCGAATCTTTGTACAGGGTTTTGGATTTTTTGTACAGGTTTTTCATCTCTGAGATGTGGCATGTATGGGGTAATGAGTTAGTTAAATGTATCCTTAATTAGAATTTGTATTTATTATGGTTTACTTTTGGTAATGATTAAAGTCACAGGGAATAGAAGAGTACCTAAGTTTCTAGCAGATCAGACAAGTAGTAGTACAGTAAAAAATATACATGGATTCACTCACGTAGTAAATAATATGCATGTACTCACTCACAATACATTCAAAATACAAGTCAACTGAAAACACTATTAATAAAAGAAAGGTGTCAATCATAATTTTATTTTTTAATTCACATTAGTTTTCATTACATTTTAAAATGTCACTACTATTATATTTTCACTACTTCAACTAGATGTACTTGCATGTCAAACCTCACATAGTCATAATATGATACTTTCCAGAATAAAAAAAAATAGACAATAATATACTTGAAATGATATCCTGCATGCAAAAAACAGGTATGTCCAGAGAAACATTGTAGAAATTCAAAAAAAGGAATGAGGTAAAAAAAATAGGAAAGTCTTGGAATAATTACGACTGGTTTGCATAAGGCTGATTGGAGAAAAATATTTTGATGTCTCATGTTCCAACGCAATTAGGGAAAAGAATGTATCAACAAAAAGTGGCCTACCAAACAGAACCTTCCTATACTCAATTTTTACATAACACCTTACTGAAGACCATAATAGAAGGAAGAGTTGAAGACAAATCTGCAAGAGGAAGACAGTGCTATAAGTGGGAAGATAACATCAAGAGATGGACAGAAAGAGTCTATCAGAGTGCACCATCAAGACAAGGAACATAATTTATTGGAGATTTTTTGCAGCCAACCTTCGCTGTGGAGGTGGCAGCTGATGTTGACGATTTACAATTTAAAAAAAAATAGTAATCTTTCCTCCATATTTTTCCATTAAGCATATATGAGAGAGATACATACTCCAATTTTGACTTTAACTATATTAAACTACCAGCTGGCCAGGTCTGTCACAGCTACATGCAAACTGATCCCTGTCCCCTATGTCAGAAAGCAATCATTTACCCACTACATTAGCTAAGAATGCCTCCACAGAAGGTACTGAATTTCAAACATGGCCATATCTGCCAGTGTTTGCTAGACACAAGTAATACTGGCTGCCTGATCTATGTACATAATGCAAGTATATGACAAGTCTAAATTATGTTGTATGTTGTAGTTTCAAATAATGTGAATGACTGATAAAGTCATAAACTATGGCAGAAGTTCTATTACATCAGCTGTTAATTCCAAGACATGATGCCTTTCACACAAAAAAACAAAACAAAAATGTATTTGGCTGCAGAGAAAGGAGCCAAACAAATAACAATGAAAAAGGCGATGCAATAAGGTGAATGTGGGTGAAATAATAAGATATGAAATTAAACTTGGTTTTACCAAGTGGCGTCTGTGGCCTAATGGATATGAACGCAGTTTCATAATCCAGATATAACAGGTTCGAAATCCGCTGCAGGCGGTTTGGTAGCAGATCGCTTTGTGTGGACTATTAACAATGGTATAAGCGCCGTACCGTTCAGAAAGCAATGGCAAACTACTGAATGAAAAAAATTGCCTAGAAAAATCACAAACAGCCAATAAAAGCTGGGGTTGATTGCCACGACCTGTAAAGGATAAGCAACTAACTTTTTTTTTTTTTTACCAAGTAGTGAATGTCACAGATAATTGCTCAGTAGAGGCTGTCTGTAGTAATATCTGTGCATGAATCAATGCCAAAATATGTGTGGTTATATTACTAGGACCACCATCATCTTCTATTGAAATATTGGATAATTCTTTCTATCAAGTTAAGAGAGCGAGAGAGAGAGAGAGAGAGAGAGAGAGAGAGAGAGAGAGAGAGAGAGAGAGAGAGAGAGAGAGAGAGAGAGAGAGAGTAGGGAATGAAAATCACAGAAGCAACTAATATGACGTTGTGAATGAGATTATCTCATCATGTAAAACAAATTTCTATAGAAACATTGCTACAACAGCACAAGATTTTGATGCAGGTTTCCTGCAGTGGTAGGGAGCAAAAAGGAAATTAATACAGATATTATTTTTCTAATAAATAATACAGGAATGTGTATTTTTCATTATAGACATAAAGGTAAATATATTGTGCAGATTATATATCAAGAAAAATAATCTCTATTAGTTCTTGATATATAAAGCTAAAATGGCCTTCTAATAAAACTAATGTGTACCATGTGATGCTAGAGGTAAGTTGAACTAAGAACTGTAACTCATGACAATCATTATCTGTTATACATTCCCAAGTGTGCCCTTAAATATGCTCTCCTGACACATTACCCAGTGTCTCCTCGCTCATATTCCTTAGTGTGACTTGGAACACATTCTTCAATGTCCTGACACATTCTTCAGTGTCTCCTGGCTCATATTCCCTAGCGCAACTTGGAACAAATTCTCCATTGTAACCAGACACATTCCATAGTGAGTCTTTTTACATATATTTCTGTACCCTAACAGATACACTCTAATGTGTCTTAGCACATACTCTTAAGGCTCCTGACACACTCCCCAGTGTCCCCTGTCTCATATTCCCTTGTGTAACTTGGAACATATTTTCCAATATCCAGATATGTTCCGTAGTTAGCCTTAGTACATACACTGCAGTGCTCTAACAAACATTCCCAGATGTGTCCTGATACGTACTCAGAAGGCTGCTGACTCATTCCCCAGTGCTTCCTGGTCCATATTTCCTATTGCATCTTGACACATATGCTGCAGGGTTCTGACACATTCCCCAAGTGTGTCCTGATTTACTCTTTGGATTCATACATAAACCCAATGTCTTGATGTACTCTCCAGTATAACTTGATGACTCCTCCATAGTAGGAGCTGACACATACTCCCTAGCATGACTCAATCCACTCCTCAAAATGACATATTCCTCAGTGCGCCCTGACACATACTTCACTGTGTGCCTTGATACATAAATCCTCACAGTGTCTTGGCATGCTCTTCAGTGTGACCAGGCAGATAATCTCCAGCGTGACCTGAAGTATGTTCTCTGTGGTGGCTTGATGATTTTCCACTCCAATTTGGCTTTTTTCCCAAGTGTGTCCAGGCAGATAATCTCCAATGTGGCCTAAAATATATATTTCCATAGTGGCCGATGTTTTTTCAACTGATTTGGTCACCTATATTCCTAATGTGTCCAGACGCATCCTCCTCAGTGTGACTCGATAAACACCCCACAGTATAGCCTGCTACTGCTGTGATCTGATGTGTATTTAACAATTATTTTATTGTCATTGTCTGCCAGACATCTGAGTAAACAATATTATGTTTGTAACAAAGAGTCTGAAATGTTTCTGCCCAAACCATTGTCTAGGCTTCATTTTCTTCTTCTTCTTCTTCTGCGGTCAGTTTGTAGTCATGCTAAATCTGCAGGCCTATTACCAGGACAAAGTCCACAGTCTTTTCTGGGTCAGGGTAGCAGCCCCAAAGTTTCTGTTTGAGCTCACCACCCCCTGGCCAGGTCAGACGTCGTGGGTCATCATGGTTTGGGCAGTTTAGGAGAATGTGTTCAGAGGTCTGGATTTTAGTTAATTTTTATCTTCATAACTAAAAATGACTGCATCTGTTAAAAAGACATTCTTCTTAACTGAAATCAGGAATCTACAATTTTTCAACCTTTTGAACATTCTGCTTGCTAAACACTCATTGTGTGTATTAAGGGTCACAAAGAGTTCAAGGTTAATTAAATTTTATATATTTTCATTTATCAGGTAGCACTACTTGTCTGATCATGGATGGGAAAGGCTGTGCATATGTAAATGTTACTAGCACCTTGCAGTCAATATGTTAAGGAGTGGATAAAAGGACAAGAAAAGATAGAATTGTAACAGAATTATGTAACTGTCAGCCCATACAATACTAATTCACATATGTAATGAAAACAATTGTGAAACTTTTGCTGTACATTCAGAAGATAATAACAACTGCTAAGACAGCAGCTAAATGAGAAAATACACAGATGAGAAATGTAAGAGAAAGTATCAAGTACCTGAGGTTTGAAATCACATATTCCAGTTTGTACAACTTAATCACTGGAAAGAAATAACTGAAGCTAATCTCTATTTAAATGAATCACTGCGATTGTTTTGAAAATTCTGCACCGTTTTTTATTTTCAACATTATGTTTTCACTGCTCTATATTTAGTGGTCATTAACTCTTAAAGGGTGTGGGGGTTATTTTCCCATGTTTAACTCAAGGAGTTTTCATATAGTTATAAAATTTAAGGGCCATATTTTTAGGCAAGAGTTTTAAAAGTATGGTAATGTTTTGTTTAGTTGTAAAGGAAATTAAATGAGGATTAATAAAATGTAAAAATTGGACACAAAAATTTAGTTCAGATATACTGGTCCCAAAAACTGGCTTACTGCCACGTGCCTGGGAAAATTTACCATGAGACCCAGTCTTTTAAGAGTTAAAATCCATTAACTAAATTATCGTCAATTGATAAGCGTGTGGTGCTTTTTCCATGTTTACCACTAGGAATTTCCTTTGAAGTTTCAGGATTGGTTCTATCCAAGGTGTTTAATCATTGGAAGATCTGGAATATGCAAATGACATTGCACTACTAGCACATTCACATCAACACATCCAGGAAAAAATGGATAAACTTAATAAGTATAGCCAGCAGGTGGGCCTGAACATCAATCTAAAGAAGACAGATGTCATGACACTCAATGTGAGCAATCTTGATCCTATAACAGTAAGGAATCAACAAATGGAACAGACAGACATCTTCACATACCTAGGATGCATAGTAACACCAGATGGCAGAGCAAGCAAAGACATCAACAACTGAATGAACAAAGCAAGAACAGCCTTTTTTTGTCTAAACAATATCTGGAAGTCCTCTCAGTACAGCACAAGCACAAAATTAAGATTATATCAGAGCTGTGTGCTTTCTGTGCTTCTCTATGGTGTGGAATGCTGAAGAGTTACAGAGAAGGAAATATCGAAATTGTCCTCTTTTCACACAACCTGCCTAAGAAAAATTATAAGAATCTTTTGGCCAAATACCATTACCAACTAAGATCTGCTTACTCGGAGGACATGCACACCATAATAGCTGGCAGACGCTGGTTGGCCATGTCCTCAGAAGAGACCCTGATGCCATCACAAGAACAGCTATGATATGGACCACTGAAGGAAAACGAAAGAGAGGCCGACCAAAAACAACTTGTCGGAGGACTGTGGAGGCTGAGTTGCAAAGAATGAACAAGAGTTGGGGCACTGTACAAAGGATGGCCACCGATAAAAAAAAGTGGAATCAATTTGTTGTTGCCCTACAAGACGCCACCAGGCGTCATGGCCACTGACTGCTTTGACGGTCGGCAGCTAAGGATCAAAGCAGAAGAAGAAGAAGGTGTTTAAAAGTTATACATACTTGTAAAAAAAATTCAATGGAGATTATTAAAATATGTAAGTGGGACACAACAAAACAAAAAAACTTTCTTAAAATATATTTACCCTGAAAACTGGTCTCACATCATGACCGCCAGGGAAAATCAGTTCAAATATTGACCTATCGACCTTTAAGAGTTAACTGTTAATGTTTCGCTATCTTGAAGAAGCTTAACAAGAAGAACTGATGCAGTCTTTGTTACAGGAAACCACAATTCTCCAGTATTTTTAACACTTCTGGAAATACTTGTTTAGCATTTATTTTAACCCTTAGGAGGGAAAAAATTGTTGATTTATAGAAAGTGTTAATTTTGACACAAGGAAACAAATCTTACAGGTAATTGTTATATGATTCCATTTACACATTTTATTTATTTATTTTATATTCATGATCATATAGTTTTAGTACATAGTTTGACATAATATGTTTATAAAGGGGTAAAATTCATATACATTTTACTTCAGACTTGGGTATTCTTGAGGTAGACTAACAAATAAGTCAACTTCTGTCTTTCTGAAGCAGCTCTGCGGATAACCTGGAAGAAAAATGTTGAGAATTTCATTAAAGATACAATAACTTCTCTGTTTATGTAATAGATCTGTTCAAATAACTATCTCATAATTTCATAAACAAGACAAGTTTCTAACTTTCAAACATGTAAAAAAAAGTACTTAATGTCAGTATAATAGGAGATTTTATTTACGATAGTCACAGAAATGAATGAAGATTTCAAGATAACTAAAACTTAGTAAATGAATGCTGCAGTCATTAAAATCAGTTCTTTAGGGGAGAATTGTGAAAAGTATTTGACTAAAAGTTGGTATAACTGAATTTGGAAGAATGGACTATAGGAGTAGTGTGAGGTGATGGGAGTACAACTGTAAGAAGAAAATGACCTTGATAGTCAAAGTCAGATGTACCAAACTCAGAAAACAGATTATGGTATAAAAAGATTATGCTAAATCAATGAACAAAACTGTTGGAGGATGTTACATGATAGTATTAGATGTACAAAATAAAAAGCAGCTATATAATAGAAAGAAACTACTTGTAAGGACCTTAGCTAAGAAAATGGAAGATAGTACAAGAGGATGATATTACATTTACAGAACTGAGCTAAAAAAAGGAATATAGTACAAGAGGAATATACTGCATCTACAGAACTGAGCTAAGAAAATGGAAGATAGTACAAGAGGAATATACTACATTTACAGAAGTGAGCTAAGAAAATATAAGACAGTAGAAGAGGATGATATTACATTTACAGAATTGAACTAAGAAAATGGAAGATAGTACAAGAGGAAGATACTTCATTTAGAGAACTGGGCTAAGAAAATGGAAGATAGTACAAGAGGATGATATTACATTTACAGAACTGAGCAAAAGAAAAGGAATATAGTACAAGAGGAATATACTGCATCTACAGAACTGAGCTAAGAAAATGGAAGACAGTACAAGAGGAAGATACTACATTTAGAGAACTGAGCTAAGAAAATGGAAGATAGTACAAAAGAAAGATACTACATTTAGGGAACTGAGCTAAGAAAATGAATGATAGTACAAGAGGAAGATACTACATTTACAGAACTGAGCTAAGAAAATGGAAGATAGTAAAAGAGGAAGATAATACATTTAGAGAACTGAGCTAAGAAAATGGAAGATAGTAAAAATGGAAGATAGTACAAGAGGAAGATATTAAATTTACAGACCAGCTCGTACATATAAAGCAAGATCCAACTATTTTCAGCTTGTATAAGATTTTGCAGCAGTCATGACAGTAAAAACACTGAACATACATACAAACTGTTCACAATTACAGACCCAACAAAAATAAAATGTATGCCTCATGTTAAAAATAAAAAAAAAAACACCAACTGAAACTGACCTCCAAAACATTTATGAAATTTGACTTGTTAATTTATCATAGTTTAAAGTGACATTGAAATGCTGAAATTAGATGAAAATGTGGAAAGTTCAAATTTTGACAGATGGGAAATAATGTCTACAAATAAGGAGTATAGTGAGACACTACACAAAATAATCCGATGAGGTAGGTTACTAAGTTGAGTTTACATTGAACTGAATTGCTAACCAAAATTTACAGAGAACCAACATGTTAATATCGACCCAGTGTATTTCATGTGGGTCTCTTAAGAGATAAAGAAATAATAGGACTACTACATCCTCAGGGATGTCGTGTAAGAAGACTTATTTGAAGTTGTACTTGAGGCTGGCAACTTCATCATATAAAACAAATTGCCATAACAACCACAACTGTAAGAGCATGTGAATGCTTGATGCAGGCTTCCTGCAAGGGGACCAGTTGCAGTGATGGCTCCATACGATATAAGGAGTACACAGGGAAATGAAAGAGTGAAGATGGTAATATAGAGCTAATTAAACTACATTACCATACAGACAACTATTCTGAACTATTCTGTTTCCCTCCTAGTAATACAAACTTTACAAGAATGTCATAATTTACTTCAGTGGCTTCAGTTAGAACAGAATTTTATTTTAGAAGACACAATACACAGAACAAGTATACACAGGTACTTAAGAAAGAAAAAAATTCAGCTTCAAGTTAAAATAAAGTAACGCAAAACATTAATAAAATGAGAGAATACAAATTAACAGACTACGAATTATTCCTTACCTATTATGATGCATAAATATTCCTTGTATAGTGCATGCTGTCCTATTACATTGTAGCTGCTAGATTTGATGCTGCTGATGTTGGTTCCTGTGAGGTAAGCTGATTACATGGTTGTAGAGGATGCTGGGTAAAAAATTCTGCAGTTACAGCGTCATTTCTTGGCAGGTTTTCAAATACTGGAAATCCATGAGTTCCTGAGAAACCCCACATAACTCCAGCTGGAGGTACTGCAAATTGGGTTCCTGCAGAAGGCACTGCAAAATGGGTTACTACAAAAGGTACTGCAAACTGAGTTCCTACAGAAGGTACTGCAAACTGGGCTTGGGAGTCTGACTTAACAACAGTAGGGATTGCTTTCAGGGATGAAGTGTCTGAAAATTGGAGTGGGTCCAAACATTAATTCACTGACAACTACAGATACATGAAAACTTGTAAGAAATGATAGGAATAATTAAATTGTATACCAAAACTGTTTGTATTTTTCTTATGAGTGCCTTCAGCACATGTTTGTCATTTTTGTAAGATTCATAGGCCTTAAGTTTTTTATTTCTTTGTCTACCAAAGTTTAATGGTATTTTTAACAACAACAAAATAATTTTAGTTTTTTTCCCCATTATTCATCTTGCAAATAAATAAATCCTGTGCTGGAGTCTCTGGTAAGCCTAGTACTTCTGTTGCATTTCTGGTTTTCTATTTTTTTTATTTCTTAGGAGTGCCCGCCACATACCCCTTTATGTGTATTATTTATTCACCTTACAAAGCATATTTTCATTATAAACTAAACTGAAAAAAATATTACTTCAGCTTTCAGTTGGTTCACAAGATAATGGCTGTAATTACATGTCTGTTTTAGATAGGTTAAATGGTTAAAAGTATACTCTTCTGAGTATAAAAAATAAACAGTTTGATTAATTATGGTAATGCCAGACTGCAGTGTTGAATACAGTGAGAACATGATAATGAGAAATAAATGAATTACTGACTTTTTTAACTGTGTGAGCTTCAAAACGATGGGTGGTGGTGGTGGTGGTGGTGGTTGGGGGGGGGGGTCAATAAAGAGAGGTAATCTGGGACATCAATATAATGTTTTTACTGAATATATATATTTTTTAATGGTTTGCATGATATTTACCACCACACTTTTTTTCAATTAATAAACATTTTTCCATCACACTCTTCTTTTTCTTATGTCATGTTCTGAATAATCAAAATGTTTTATTACTGAAGTTTGAAGAACCAAGCATTTACTGTATTGCTGTTAATGAGCTAAGCAGAGCAACTAAAAAAAAAAAAAAAAGACGATAAAAACAAAGTAAAAGGAAGAAAGGAAAAACATCATCAATATGTGAAAATACAGAAGAACATTTATAAAGTTATGAAGTCTTTGTCTTCTTTCATTTGCTGCTTGTGTTGTAGGATTCACAATTTCTTAACAAGGCACAAAAAAGAATATTTTTTTATAATCCATGAGCTTAGGATGCTTACCTCTATGTAAGGATTTACTGCTAGGTATTGGAAGTTGTTGTGGTTCATTATTGTTGGAAGGAACCTGAGGTCCAGTGCAGAAGGAATGTGTGGATCCACTGTTGAAGGGGGTTTGAGGTCGAGTGAAGGAGGTACATACAGATCCACCATTGGATAGAACCTGCGGTACATGGTTGGAGTGATTCTGATATCCACTGTTGGAGTAAGCCTGAGGTTCACTGTAGGAGGAAGCTTGAGACCAAAGTTTGGAAAGAACTTGAGAATCAATGTTGAAGAAAGCCTGAGACCACCAACTGCTGGGAGGTGCTCCTGATCCATCATTTGACTGTTAAAAGTAACAGGACAAACAACTCATTATATCATGCCTGCATATACACCTAATGTTGCTGATTTACAGAACAGTTTCACTCCCAAATAAGAAATGAAGGACTAAAGTAGCATTATCAATGCCTTGATGTTTAGGGGAAACCATAAAAAATATCTTAAATCATAATATCCCCATGGAAAACGATAATCACAAAACTGGTTTTTCAAGCTCACTTTTAAAGAAAAAGAAACAAAATCTGGCCTAAAAAACCCAGCCCCTACAGGGTGACCCAGAGTTTGGTGGGAGGGCAACATTAGACAATCTCTGAAGGACCGAGGACTAGATTGGAACCAGGCCAGGAGGAAGACAGCCAATATAGAATAGAATGGCGCTCTTTGTGGCAAACCTCTACACTCCAGGGTAAAAGAGGAACAACAAAGTAGTGAGTAAGAAACAAAATGAATACATGTTTCCTGATTTCTACTGAATGCCAGAGAGTAGTGATTCAATTATCAGTTAGAGAAACATATCATTGTATTACTCACTTTCTATTTCTCTCTTCTTCATGGAAGGTATTAATGCATTTATTAGACTAGGACTTACTGACAGCGATCACACTGTAGTTAATGCACTGGCTTCCCAGCCTGGTGGTCCATAGTTGAAGTGGGATTTTTGTTTTTAGGCTCCAGGTTCAACCCAGCCTCATGAATTGGGTACCAGAGTTACTCTGGGAAAGTTACGGCAGTTGGCGTGATGCCACATCAACTCTACTGTGCCAATGGTCAAGAAAATATGGGCCTAACACCATATTCCCAATAATCATCAATGGGTGTGTATAACGAAATCCTTACTTACTGGCATGAATAACTATTTTGCAGATAAGAAAAGTTTCTGAGTATATCAAAGATTTACAAAATTATTGTACACTACATATATGGAACAAATAAGCAGTCTAAATTCCATTGTAAACTTTACAGGAAGGTGAATAAAAACAATTAAGGACATATCTAACATTACATTAGAAGACTTCTGATACAACAGTTCCATAAAATATATACCTGTAAAGGCAATGGAAGTGCAGGTGGGTTTATTTCAATCTCGGATATGTCAACAGTGGAACCATACTTGAGAGTCTCTTGAAGTCTGTGAAAATTCACCTGGAAAGAAATATAAAGGTCATTATAAGACATCTAAAAGTATTTTAAATTAGAAATAAAGAGTTTTTCATAACTTAGTATTTAAAAAAAAAATGTATTGTGGATATGGGATATGAGGTTGTGCATCAGCGATCAATCTTATCTTGTAAAACTAGTTGCCATAGAAACCACTACCGTAAGAGCATGTGACTGTTTGGTGCAAGTTTTCTGCCAAGCAAACCTATATTAACACAGCCTAAATATAGCAGATGTCACACACACTTAGTATTCTGCGAACACATGCATGCATGTATACACGCACACACACACACGCACATATAAGATATGTTTTAACACTCACCTCCACATAGTTTTTAAAACCAATACACAAATTTATGTAGGAACAGAACTCTTCATATTTCTCACACACAGACCTTGGTAAGTTTTCTGTCATTGTTCTGAGCCTGGAAATAAAGTCATAAAAATGTTGAATGAAGGCATGAAATCATTTACTTTTAAGTTTTTTTTCTTTCATAGAGGATGTCCCAACTGATCAGGATATCATATAATATATCAAGAAAGTGATTTTAAATTATAAATCAAGTTTTTGTTTTCATTGCCCATTGTCACAAAAGTACTGTGAATATAAGACTGCACTGTAAGTCATCATAATCAGCTGCCATCTCCACAACGAAGGTTGGCTGTAATGGATCTCCAATGTCTTCTGTCTCTTGTCTTGGTGGTGCACTCTGATAGACTCTTTCCTGTCCATCTCTTGATGTTATCTTCCCACTTATAGCGCTGTCTTCCCCTTGCATGTTTGCCTTCACCTCTCCCTTCTATTATGGTCTTCTGCAAGGTGTTATGCCTTTTTATGGGGCCAAAGTATTTTAGCTGCCTAACTTTGATCTCCCTCATGAGTTCTCTTTTCATACCTAGATTTTCTAGGACCTCCTTATTTGTTTTTGTCTCTTTCCATGTGATACGCCCCGTTCTTCTATATATCCACATTTCAAGAGCCTCAATTCTTTCTTCCAAATGCTTATTCATTGTCTATGTTTCTGCACCATACAGAAATGCAGAATATATATAACACTTTATGATAAGTTATTAATTTCTACATGTATAAGCTTTTACTGTGTTAGAGGATTTCCCAGCTTATCAGGATGTCATATCACATATTGGAAAGGCTATTTTAAATTAGAAATAGGGAGTTTTTTTTTATAACCCAGCATGGGGCTGGATTGTAGGTTGAGCTGTGAATTTCTTTATACATAAGTTTTCCTTAGTAGAGGATACCCCAGCTTACCAGGATGTCATTTCATAAATTTAAAAGGTTATCTTAAATAGAGAGCTCTTCATATCCCAGTATAAAACAAAACACTGTGGATATAGAGCTGGGCTGCAAAATGAGCTGTGAATTTCTTCATATATGTTTTTTTCTCCTTAGAGGATATCTCAGCTTATTAACTTGTAAAGTACAAGAGACCAGTATTCAGGGCTAAATTTCTAGGCACTTGTGATGGGAGGGCAGTGTTCAGGGCCAGAATATTTGAATCAACGTGTTTGTTTCATGTTGTCCCATCTTGTCCCAGTTTTAAATTTTATTAATTGTCATTCAGTTTTCTTGACAACTATGCTTAGCACTATTAAACTTTCAAAAAATTTGAAAAAAGCTGACTCTTAAACTTTAAACATATGAAAACTCAAAGTAACCGAAAAATCTATGTGTCAAACATAGAAAAACCACCAATGTCCTGTAAGAGTTAAGATGTCATATAACATCATATAAGGGAGCTACGGTAGCATTGTGGTTAGTGCACTGGCTTCCTAGCTCAGTGGTCTATGGTTCGATCCCCAGATAAGGTGGGATTTTGTTAGGCCGCAAACAGCTCCTGGGTTGACCCAGCCGTAAACTGGGTACCAGAGCAACCCTGGGAAGGTTAAGGCGGCCGGCGTGATGCTGACCACATCACCCCTAGTGTGCCGATGGTCAAGAAAATATGTGCCTAATACCATATTCCCAATATGCCTCAATGGGCGTGTAACGGGATCCTTTTATAACATCATATAAGCAAGCAGACAATGGCAAAGACTTACTGGCTGATAGTATCAGAGAGCTGCTTCACATAGTTATCTGCCTCCAGTATCTTTATGTCTGTTTTGCACATGGCTACAATCTTTACCAAGTATAAAAGCTGCTTCTGAAAAAATGTTCAAAGCAGAGAAAATTATAACACAATCAGAACTGAATCAGATAAAAATTTATTAAATGTGATTCATCATCATCATCAGCTGCCATCTCCACAATGAAGGTTGGCTGTAAAGGATCTCCAACGTCTTCTGTCTCTTGTCTTGGTGGTGCACTCTGAAAGGCTCTTCCCTGTCCATCTCTTGATGTTATCTTCCCACTTATAGCGCTGTCTTCCCCTTGCATGTTTGCCTTCACCTCTCCCTTCTACTATGGTCTTCTGCAAGGTGTTATGCATTTTTATGTGACCAAAGTATTTTAGCTGCCAAACCTTGATCTCCCATTAGTTCTCTTTTCATACCTAGATTTTCTAGGACCTCCTTATTTGTTTTCTTCTCTTTCCATGAGATGATGTGATTACAGTACTAATACTGTAATGTCTGTACAGAATAATTGAAATATAGCTTAAAAGTTTATATGAAATAACTCAAAATATGTAACTACTGACAGTTCATCAAGAAGAAAAACAAAGGCTGTACTTACAGTCAAACAATCAAGATTCAAAGACATTAGCTTTATCCACAAAAAGAGTTTGAGACCTTCAAAGTTAGATATCAGAGTTGTCTTCAAGTCTTTCCTAACAACTCTCAAGTCTCTTAGTACAAGTCTCAAGTTGAATCTCAAATCCTCAACAGTGGTTTTCAAGACGAGTCTCATTTTTTATCTAAAACTGTTTACAGTCACTATTGCTTTTATGGAAACAATCACACCTGTCACTATAAATAATAATCCATAATAGTAATATCTATGTTAGTCAGACTCTGTTGGCACATATATTGATTTAAACAAAACAGTTACTACACGTGGATGTGTTATGAATAAGGATGGCAAATTTAGTTCATCAAAACAGGCACGTCCTGACACGAGTCAAGTCACTAATTTAAACAAAATCTTTTTCATTGTATATATATATATATATAAATATAAATATATAAATATATAAATATATAAATATATATATATATATATATATATATATATATATATATATATATATATATATATATATATATATATATATTATATTTTTTTTTTAAATAAAATTACTGTATGCATGTCATTTTTATAACTAATGAAATATAAATCCCAGTATTTGTGTACACACAAATAAGAAGTGCAGGAAATTGGAGTTCTGCACAAGCCCACACTACAAAATGTCAGTAATAGTCATGCATTATATTATTATATGGACTATGCATTTTTATAAGACTTTCATCAAGAATTTTATTTAACAATTGGTTCCAGACAGTTGCAGCCATATGTCATTTACATGTAACCAAATAAAATTGAATAATAATAATAATAAATTCTTTAAGCACCAAACACGGCGCATAAGGCAGAAACCAGTGCTCTCCAGGTTGTTCGTTGTGACGCCACTCCTCTCAGCTCTTGCACATTATTTAGGCCCAACGTTCTTCCTTCTCTTATTATTGTTCTTCTGAGTGTTTCGACCATCGTAACCCGCACCTCCCGGAGACATATTTTCCCGCTAGAGTCTTCTCTTATTTGTCGATTTGTCTTGAATCTTTCCATGGGGGGGTCATGGGGGGGGGATTAATCGACAGCCCCCCCCGAATGTATTACCCCCCCCGCCCCCAATGATCCCGCTCGTTATTTTCCAAAAACCCAACTCCCTATCACCAACCCCTGGGTATAACCCATTTTGAATTAAAAGACCCTTAGGCATGGGGGGGGGGTGCCCGGGGTTTCCAATGATTGGATAATGGGGGGAAGGCCCTGGCTGCCACACACCATTTCCAGTATGGCATCACCCCCACCTCAGTTTTTTGTGTGTCACCCTCCCCTCCACCTTCAGCTCCCCCCGCCCGAAGATAATTGAAACTTTTCAACCCCCCCCACCCCTACCCCCCCCCACCCCGCCCCCCACGCCCACCAAAAAGTTCCTTAGCTTTGAGCGGTATGTTGTCCATACCGCATTTACCTTTCAGGCAGACCGCCCCCCTGCACCCCCACCACCCTCCCCCGCAACCACACGTCCATCCCTCCCTGACCCCCCCCCACACCACCCTGCCCTTACCCACCACCACCCATTAAGAACAGGGACCCCCTATAAGGGTGCGGGGGGGCACCCCTCCCCCGCCCCAACCCCCTCCCCTCCATTCCCCCCACACCCACCCGAATTGTCCACTGTCTACCACCACCCACTCCCCCCCCCACCCAATCGCGTACCGCATCCCAAAAAAGTCTGGGGGTGGACATACCCGCAGCCCCACGGTCTTAATACCCCCCCCCCACCCCCGTAACCCGCGCGCTCCCGCCCCCTTGACACCACACCCCCCCCCTATTCGCCTTTAGCCCCTCTAACAAAAACGCTCCCCCCGACGTCACCCCCTCCCCCCCCGAAAATCACCCCCTCGCCCCCCACCTGGAATCCGGAAAACATAGCTTGTAAAGTATCCCACAATCACCCCCCCGCCCCCACCCTCCCAAAGCACCCCCCTGCCCCCCCGACGCCCAAGGTGTAATATGAGGTGGCCCCTCCGCTGTCACTGATACTCCCCATCAACCCAAAATGGGCGACCACCCCCCCCCCTCCATAATTTGTATCATATAATATGACCCCTTTCGGCCCCCCCCCCCAACCCCACACTCCCCCTCGGACCCCGCCCAGAATGCCAATAATGATGCCCCCGGCCCCAGACCCCCCCAAAAGATTGTTTGACCCCCCCCATCCCCCCCCCAAAACTCCCCTCCACCCCCTCATGATGACCCCACTACCTTTGCTGACCCCCCCCCCCTCCACGCCGCCACACACCCATGCCAACGCCCCCTCCCCCCCGCTGCACCTACCCCCACCTTCCCCTCCCCCCACCCCCACAACACCCCCCCCCCCCCCGCCGCCCCCTACCCGCCATCCTACCCCCACCCCTCCCCCCCACCCCCTCGGTCTACCCCTCACACCCACACCCACCCACACCCACCCCCCCGCACCCGCCCCCCCCCCCCCACCCCCACTCGCCCCCAACAGCCTCCCCCCCCCCCACCCCACCTCCCATTGCCCCCGCCCCCCGCGGGCAGCGTCGGCTACCGCGCACCCCTCCCCCCCCCCCCCCCGCCCACTCGACCGCGCCCCCACCCCCCACTCAAACACCTCACCCCCAACACTACCCCCCACTACCCCACCCAACCC
>JAMPIV010007879.1:0-32713 GCA_024509875.1 Oreohelix idahoensis | reverse complement strand
GTTGTTGGAGTAAAGGTAGTTTATTCTTCTATTACTATCTTGTTCTTTGTTACATAAAGATGTTGTTGGAGTAAAGGTAGTTTATTCTTCTATTACTATCTTGTTCTTTGTTACATAAAGATGTTGTTGGAGTAAAGGTAGTTTATTCTTCTATTACTATCTTGTTCTTTGTTACATAAAGATGTTGTTGGAGTAAAGGTAGTTTATTCTTCTATTACTATCTTGTTCTTTGTTACATAAAGATGTTGTTGGAGTAAAGGTAGTTTATTCTTCTATTACTATCTTGTTCTTTGTTACATAAAGATGTTGTTGGAGTAAAGGTAGTTTATTCTTCTATTACTATCTTGTTCTTTGTTACATAAAGATGTTGTTGGAGTAAAGGTAGTTTATTCTTCTATTACTATCTTGTTCTTTGTTACATAAAGATGTTGTTGGAGTAAAGGTAGTTTATTCTTCTATTACTATCTTGTTCTTTGTTACATAAAGATGTTGTTGGAGTAAAGGTAGTTTATTCTTCTATTACTATCTTGTTCTTTGTTACATAAAGATGTTGTTGGAGTAAAGGTAGTTTATTCTTCTATTACTATCTTGTTCTTTGTTACATAAAGATGTTGTTGGAGTAAAGGTAGTTTATTCTTCTATTACTATCTTGTTCTTTGTTACATAAAGATATTGTTGAAGTAAAGGTAGTCTCATAGTAGATACTGCTGTAGGGGATTGAAGTGTTAAAGACTTTCACCATACTAGGTGCAGCATCGAGAGGTGGGTGACCAGTTCCCTTCCTCACTGCCTTTTCCTCCCCTAACTCAGTCAGGTACCCCTTTACAGCTGGGTAGACTGGAGTGTGTAGGTACTGTGAATCTAACCCAGTACATTTGCCAAGAGACCAGCGCTCTAACCACTCTGTCAATCGGACGCTCTTACAAGAAATTGCTGGAGTAAAATTGGATAATGGTAAGATCGCAAGTTTGATGACTGGAAAGAGAGGTTTTTTTTTCTTTTGTTTAAAACTTTCCATTGTTAGCACAAAACAGTGCTAACAATGGAAAGTTTTAAACAAAAGAAAAAAAACCTTTCTTTCAGCTACAGTTACAAGCAAGGTTATTTTCTGTGTCTTATCAGCTCCCTGTGGGACACAGGTCTTCAACACATTCTTGCCAAGCCTTTTTGTCAGGTGCTATCCACTCAAAGTCTTCTTATATCTTCTTGATCCTTGTCATCTCTAACTCCATTCTCTCTCTGTGTGTTTTTAAGCCTCATTCTATTTCTCTTACCCAGAGGATCCCCTAACAATGATTGCCTTGTAACTCTCCTTCTTCTTCTTCGTTCACCCTCAGATGTCAACTTGAATAAGTTCAAAGAAAGCAGTGGTCAGCCTGAGGCTGTTGATATCTCCGTAGATTTTCTCCAGGAATGGTACTTGTGATGGCCATATGCGTTTTCTCTGTTCCTCGTATGTTGGGAACCTTTGAAGCAGATGTTTGGCAGTCATTTTATCAGTACCACAGTCACGCTCATCAGTAGTTCCTATCTTTAATTTGTTGAATCTGCGCTTGATAAAATTCTTGGCCTCCTCTTAAGATATTTGTGTCAAGTTGAGGAAGCTTTCCCCCTTCCTTTGCCAATCTGTCAGCCTCTTCATTTCCAGGGATGTTGCAGTGAGAAGGGATCCACTGTATCAAGACTCTTTTGTATTGCTGACATAGTCTGTGGAGCGTTACTCTTAGGTCATCCAGTTCAACATTACTTTGACTTTTCAGCGTTGTAATTACTGACAGCACATCTGAGAAGATAGCTACTGGTCTCTCTGAGCTTTCTTCTGTCATTAGGATTTCTGATGCAGTTTTTAAGGCCTCTGCTCTGAAGTTACTTGAAAATGTCCCTATTGCAACTGCTCTTGTAACTCTAATAGTAGGTTTCCTCAATGTTTGTCCTATCCAACATGAGCATATTTTCGTCACTTCTTGCTCCACTGGTATTTGTCTGGTTCTTTCCATCAATTCTCCAACCAACCCTCAGAAAAGGCAAACCCCACAATTACTGATGCTAATGATGATGATCAATATAATATAATGATGAATGACATGCATCTTTAAGGATAGATCTTGAAGAAGATATACTAGTTAAAAAAAAGGATTTACCAATTCGACATGATCTTGAGCTTCTCAGGAGTTCTTCATCCTTGTACCAACTAATTCGAGGTGGAGGGTAACCTTTAACTTTAATCCTGAACTTTACACTCTGACCTTCTGTGACATTCACATCCTTCAAGCTTTTCAAAAACTCAGGCTTCTTCAATTCATGCTTATTATCTGAAACAAAACATGAAGTCCTTAGACATGTATACATGCTTAAATCAATAGATTGGTTTCAAATAATAGAAGGTTGTGACAAGTCTTTGTTCTGCAGGAAGGCCTGATTCATTTTTTTTAACTGTAGGAAAATGTTATTGGATATGACTGCTTGGGTTTGTTTTCTGCATGTAGTACTAAATGCTGCCAGTGTCTTAATTTATCTAAGTTAATGTGCTCTAAATCTTTCATTTTTGCTTAATTGTCACACAAATAACAATTTGTAGTTTTCATCTTCATCTTCTCAAAATATCATACCAGCTGGCTAAGGTGATCATGACTCTCTACAAGTTCCTGTCCCAATATTATTTATCAATCCTATTGTTGACTTCTTTCTATGCTACAATGTCAAACTGTTCAGCATCTTATCTCTTTGCCATCATCTCCTTTCTCTGTCAGATTTCTTGTTGTCACAATTAATTCCAGCCTTCCTCTTCTAATTACATGCCCCACAAAAAAAAATGGAATGGTTCCTACCATTATAAATAATAAGCTTCCTTTGTGCACTGGTGTCTTTCAGAACATACTCATTACTGTTTTAGTTGTTTGTAGTAATCTGAACATTCTTCTGCACAATCACATTTTTGTGGCTTCCAGGAATGTTTGTATTTTGTTGTTTTCATACGTCTTCATACTGATTGTTTTTAACTACAATTTTGTTAATAGCATTTGTGTCAACAAGTTAGTTTCAACTCTCAAAAATTAAGGCAAACAAACAAACCAAATAAAAGCACACACAAGAAAATATGAGCATTAGTTTCACAGCACTGTGTATTTCATGGGAGCCCCTGAGGGTACAAAAAGAAAAGTGAACTATTGCTCACTTTGTCATGTTATAAGAAGAGACTAATAAGTGGTTGTGCATGATGCTAGCATTCTCATCATGTAAAACAAGATGCTGTAGAAACCACTGCTACAAAAGCTTATGAATGTTTTGGTACAGACTTTCTGCAAAATGACCAGGTACAGTGGTAGCTCCATGCTTCATACTGAGCAAAAAGGAAAGTGAATCCTATTACCTATACCAGGGGTCGGCAACCAGTCAACTCCGATCTACTGGCAGATCCAAGTGGATGATTAAGTAGATCTTTAGGTGGCTGCATGGAAAAAAATAATAAGGAAAGAATTTTTAAACTAGAGAAATTTCGGACTAGACCTCTCCCGCTGGTAATTAAAATCAGGGTGTATCCGGGTTCAAAAGTACTTTTTTCACATTCCCACTTAAAACTCTCCAGCTGTGTCATAAAATTAACAGTGATACAACGTAAAAATATCTCCAAAGGATAAAATGTAGGGATAAAAAGAATGCGTAAGTTACTAGAAGGCATGATCGCTCACGCCGCGGGTCATCACCCGCCATAGAAATTAAATTGCTAGAACGTTTACCCTTGGAACGAAATGAGAACGAAGATCAAAAGGAAAAATCTGACTGAACATGTGCTTGAAACTAGCAAGGCTACAAAGATGCAATAGGGGGGGGGGGGAGAACGGAGGAAAAGTCACGTCCCCAAGTTGACACAAGGTAACGAAATCGACAAAATGGACCATAGTATTATACGCAACAGTCATTTTTTGGACGTTTTTGCGATATTTTGTCCTTTATTTGAATGCAGCGGCAAACGTTTCACAGAAGATTCTAGAAAATATTTCGAAAAAAAACAACTAACCTTGAAAAGTAACTTTTTCTTAATAATGATGTTAGGAATATAAAACCTAGCTGGCCGGATGGCCCATTTTGAGCAGTGAAATAATATGCTTTTATTTATACAGACGGATAGATAATAATGAAGACATTGACAAAAGACTGTGTTGTTCACATCAGCGAAAGACTGCATTGAATCAAACATGTCACTAATTTGCACAAAAACCGCGACCTTGAGACTCAAGTGTCCAAATCTAGTTCTATAGAATGAAAGAGAGGGACATTGGTGGGAGCTGTGGCTAAAAATAACTTTAAAGACAAAATTTGTAGAGGGGACGGATAGGTTGGTTCAAAAACCAAGTACGTTTTTTTGTGAAAACGCAAGTAGAGACAGACGGACCAACAGACAAAATATGCATACTTGACTGAGGTATGACTGAAATGACTTTAGTGTAGGAAATTTGAATTTGAAAAAACACAAGGCATTGATTGGCCACAGACAATCATATTATCAGCGCTCAGACGCGCTTTTTTGCCATTCCTCAATAGTTGTCCAGTGATAGACACAGTAAATTTTAAGTGTGGTGATTTCCAATGAAGTAAATAGAAATAAGTTCAGGGACGCCATACTATAGCCAGCAGCTCAGCTGAGTTTTGCTAGCATTTCTGTGTTCTTTATTCATAATCTGGTAAGATTGAAATTATTTCTTTGTATATTTTAAATATTGTTTAATGTTTCGAGTGATTTGATACTGCCATATCGAAATCTAGCCTTACAACAAGTAAGGATTTGCTCTAGACCCTCCGAGCTAGTTCAGGGGTTAGGGACAAACAATATATATAAACTCCAGCAAGGATTAGGAAGGACAGATCAAGTGTTGAGATCAGTGGAACATATCACCTATCCTATTCTATGGCAGGAAGCTAATAAACATATTTCGGAATATGTAGTCTGGGAGAACTTATCCTATGTGAAACCAACCTGGTAAGATGTGTTGTATGGTCAGAGAGATCTGACCCTGTCTAAGTGGTGTTATTGTAAATTGTTACGTGTAGAAGTGGCTCCTTAGGTAAGGTTCTGAACCTAAACCAATACTTTATTTCAGAGCTGTGAGTTTTTTTATGTTGACACCAAAAGGTGGTGTCAAATGCTGGGTAAATAATTGACAGTGAGGACCCGTGCAGTGTCGCATCTCGGCAGAACAGCCTTGTATTGCCCCAAGCACGGAGAGGTGGGGCCACCCGATATATTGCCCCCAAGCACGGAGAGGTGGGGCCACCAGATTCCAGCACCAGAACTACTCTTTCAAAGTTACGTAAGCAGGCTGGTCTGCTGGATTTACACCAACTTCATAGGCATAGCACCCAAAGTGAATTACTACTAAAACATCCCATTTCCTTCCATCATTAATGGACAATGTTTGGTAGGCTTAGACAGGGAGGGATGAAGCCACCCCAACAGCACATCTATTCATCGTTCTCCCAGGGAAAATAAAATTATGAACTGTAGAAATATTAACTAATCGTGAAAATTGTATACGTACACACCTTTTATTTATCATGCCATTTATTCATGCCATTCACTCATAAATTCCAAAATCTTTCATATGTTCTGGCCAAAATAAAACCTTGGTTCAGAACAAATAAATTTAAAAAAGATTTACTTTCTAAAATTTCACCAGCTGAATTTAGTTCATTGTGTTCTAAATTTTATTGATAATATTATATTATTTAATATCTGTGTGTGTGTGTGTTTGTATATGTCAATACAACACATTACATTCAGTACCCTAGATTTTAACGTAGCCACATTCATTAGAAAAAAAGATAGGTGTGAGGTCGTAGTGGTAGCAAGAAAGGCCTTCTGAAAATTCACAACTACATTTTATCTCAGGAGCCTTCACAGCTGACCTCATACATCACACTTAGTAATATCACCATCATACAATACCATCAAAACCACTACATATATTGGGGGCCCGTCCGGGATAATCAGCATAAACAGTAATATAAGGATCTCCTGGTGGGAGAAATAAAATTAGGGGAACAAAATTGTAAAATTCCCTTAAAATTAAAAGTGTCCCTTTAAATTAAAAGGGCAATTAGAAGTTGGTGAATCTTCACAGCCAGTGTTAGTTAATTAATTAATTAGAATTATTTTAGTCTAGAGTAATTATAAGTACTTTAGTGGTTGGAAATTTTACTTTGCTTATTGCTAGATTTGTTTAAAAAGTATGGCGGAGCTGGCAAAATTTAGATCAGCTGCTGTGCTGACGGCAAAGGAGATGGGAATGGATGGTCAGATTTTAATTCAATACGTAACGGCTGAATGTGATAAGTATATTGAACGGGAAGAAAGAAGATTAGAAAAAGAGGCTGAAAGAAAATCAGAGTCTGAAAGGTTGGCTGAAGAGAAGAGGTTAGAGGCTGATAGAGAAATTAAGAGGCTGCAGATTGAGGCAGAAGACAAACGACAGCAAAGGGAGGCAGAAGAAAAAAGATTGACTGCCGAAAGGGAGGCAGAAGATAGAAGGTTGCAAAGGGAGCATGAATTACGACTAAGGGAGCTGGAATTACAAGGCCAGGCTCCTGAAAATGGTGCCAGCCCTTTTGCCTCAGATGCTACGCCCAGTCTGGGAGCCTCAAACTCAGCTATGGGGTTTCATTTAGACCATTTTGTTGAAAAAGACGATGACATAGAGGGGTACCTAGGACGTTTTGAGTTATTAGCTACTACATATGGGTTAGAGAGAGAGAGGTGGAGTTTAAAGCTATCACAGGGACTGAGAGGTACTTCTTATGAAGTCTTCGCAAAAATGAACAGAGAAGACCAAGACAATTATGACATGTTAAAGCAGGCTTTGTTATTGAGGTACGAAAAAAATGGTGAATTTTATCGTAAGAAATTTAGAAATGCCAAACTGTTGTCTGGGGAGACATACCACCAATTCTCTGCCAGACTGGAAACCTATTTGGAGAAATGGACTGCTCTGGGGAAGACCCAAGATCTTAAAGAAATGATCATGACTGAGCAATTGAGAGAGTCCATGGCTCCAGACATGAGAAAATTTCTCATGGAACAAGGTGCAGAGAAATTGGGAGAGGTTTTAAATGTCGCTGAGAGGTATCAGGCAGCCCAGGCAGAGGTAAGTGGTGCTAAAAAGAAGCACATAGACAATTTTAAAGCTCCACAGCAATTTAATAAATTTGATAATAGAGAGCAGGGAAATAAAGGTAGGACAAACTTTGAACGGCCAAGAAATGACTACCGAGACAGAAACTCACAGTTCAATGACCAAAAATTCAATGAAAGAAAACCGTTGAACCAAGGAAAAAGATGGTGTAAATGGTGCAAGAAAGATAACCATAACACCGAATTTTGTAGAAGGAAACCTTCAAACATTGCTGCAATGAAGTCGGGGACGCAAAGATTAAAGGTTAATCCTAATGGACAACAGGAACCTTATCACCCCCCAGTTTGTGAGGATGTTATTTGTAATGGGGTCACCATAAGGTGCCTTTATGATACAGGTTTGGATTATGATTCAGTTGTGAAGTCTAGCCTAGTGGACCCAAGTCAGTATACCACAGAAACAGTGGAAATACAAGGGGCGACTAAGGACATACCACTCATGACACTTCCCATCGCAAGGATAACGGTGAAAACTCGCTATGTGGAAGGAGAAATCAGAGCAGCAGTGATAGATGAACCAATCTACCCTCTGATATTGGGGTGTAGATACGTCTTCTTGGGGAATCCCGAGAGGCCTGTGATCATGGCGACAGTGCAGACCAGGTCACAGAAGAAGGAGGAAGAAGGTGAACCTATAAATGCTCATCCAGAGGAGATGAGGAAGGCGCAGGCTGAGGATAGGACACTCAAGCCATGTTTTAAAAAATTGCCCAAATGCCACACACCTCCGAGCAAGGGAGAATATTTCATGAAGAACAAACTATTATACAGGAAGGCCGGAACTGGAACAAATGGTCACAACCAGCTGGTTCTTCCCACTTCATATAGAGATAAAGTGATGGAACTCGGGCATGCGATTCCCTTCAGTGGTCACATGGGGATCAGCGCCACAGGACAGCGTATAGCTTGTCATTACTTCTGGCCAGGGATAACGGAGGATATAAAAAGATATGTCAAATCCTGCCCAGAATGTCAAAGGGTAGCTCCAAAGCATTGGACTGCTCCTGCAACTCTAGGGGAAATGCCCATAGTGGGAACACCTTTTGAGAGGGTTGCAGTGGATATTGTGGGACCTCTCACTCGGACCAAGAGGAGGAACAGTTACATCCTTACTCTGGTGGACACTTGTTCTATGTGGGGAGAGGCGGTAGCCCTGCCATCAATTGATTCAAAACATGTAGCAGAGGCACTACTTACAATATTTACCCGATTAGGATTCCCGCATCAAATCTTGACGGATAATGGTTCTCAGTTCAAGGGGAAACTAACGAAGAAGTTTTTAAGCTATTTCAAGCCAGACACTTTCATTGTAGTCCGTACCATCCGCAAGGGAACGGCCAGGTAGAGAGGTTCAACGGGACTCTCATTTCTATCCTGAGAAAGCTGGCACACGAAAAACCGGATCTGTGGGATCAATTCCTGCCCGCCGCATTGTTTGCGTATCGGGAGGTACCACATAGTTCAACCGGGATGGCTCCCGCAACTCTGCTATTTGGGAGGCCAATAAAAGGTCCATTAGAAGCTTTATTAAGGACCTGGACAGATGAGAAGGCAGAAGAGACTGTTACCTCATCTTATCAATACGTGAACGAACTGACCACTCGTTTGAAAGCTGGATGGAAACTGGCAAATGATAATTTGAAACAAGCCAGGAAGAAACATGCAGCATATTTTAATAGGAAGGCAAAGGACAGAGAACTAGCTGTGGGAGAGAAGGTGCTGCTTCTACTACCCGGTAGCCAGAATAAATTACAAATTGGATGGCAAGGTCCATATACGGTTCTAGAGAAGGTGTCTAGAACAAACTATAAAATTGACAAAAAGGGGAAGGAGAAAGTTTATCATGTAAACTTATTAAAGAAGTATCTGGACAGACCACTCCAGGAAAGCACCCCCTTATTGACCTTGGCTATCGCAACTCAAATGCAAAAGGAACCACTCACCTCACATGAATACCCATTACATCCTTGTGAAACAGCAGCACAGGTAAAAGTCAGTAAGCACCTGACTAAAAACCAGAGGGAGAGAGTTCAACAGGTTCTGGAGGAACATACAGATGTATTAACAGATAAACCAGGCCATACAAATTTGCTACAGTATGACATGAAACTGGTAGACTCAAACCCAATCTGTATGAGAGCCTATTCTATTCCGTTCGCGAAGGAGAAGGCATTGAAGGAAGAAATAGATTATTTGTTGAAGGAGGGGATTATTTCGCACAGTGAATCATCTTTTAGTTCTAGTGTCGTTTTGTTGAGAAAACCGTCTGGGGAACACAGACTGTGCATAGATTACAGGAAACTGAATGCTGTCACAGAAGGACAAGTGGATCCATTACCAGACACAAAACAGTTATTTGCCAGACTGAACAAGGCAAAATACTTTTCAAAGGTGGATCTTAGTAAAGGCTATTACCAGATCCCAGTGAAGCCTGAAGTGAGACCTTATTTGGCTTTTAGCACTTCGGATGGACATTATGAATTCAATATGCTACCATTCGGACTGAAAAATGCTCCGAGTGTATTTTCAAGGATGATGCGCAAATTGTTGGATCCCCTGAATAACCCATGTATCACGAATTTCATGGATGATATTCTCGTCGCCACAGAGACATTTGAAGAACACATTGAAGCTCTAGAAATGTTATTTAATAGACTTAGGAAGGCGAACTTAACTGCTAGGCCAACAAAATGTTGTATTGGATGCAAAGAGTTGGAATTCTTGGGACACACTGTATATCAGGGTAACATGACCCCTGACCCCAAGAACTTGGAAAAACTGCAGAGAGCACCTAGACCACAAACAAAAAAGGACGTGCGATCATTCGTGTCGTTATGCGGATTTTATCAAAAATATATCAAAGATTTTAACTCTATTTGTGCTCCTCTGACTGATCTGACTCGCAAGGGACTTCCAGATAAAATTATTTGGACTGCGCAAAGTGAATTAGCGTTCCAAGACTTAAAGGAAAAAACTCACTAGCAAGCCTATTCTCAAACTGCCTGATTTGACACAGGACTTTGTCTTAAGAACCGATGCAAGTAATGTAGGACTCGGAGGGGCTTTGTTGCAAAGATCATCTTCACCTGATGGGGAACTGAAACCAGTCGCTTATGCAAGCCGCAAATTGAATAAGGCGGAACAAGGATACTCCACAAGCGAAAAAGAATGTTTAGCGTTAATCTGGGCAATAAAGAAGTTTCAAATCTATCTGTATGGTAGGACTTTTGTGGTCGAGACGGATCATCAGCCTCTCGTATTCTTATCTCAGGCTAAGCATGAAAACGCAAGATTGCTGAGGTGGTCTTTATTGCTTCAACCTTATCAGTTTAGTATCCAATATATCCCAGGCAAATTGAATGTCGGTGCAGATTTCCTCAGTCGGCACCCCTGTGATCAAAATTAGAGTAATGGCAGGCGTGAGGAGAGATTTTATCTATGTGTATCACTGGTTTTAGAACTTGCCGTAGGCATGTTTTCAAGTGGGGAGATGTGTCATAAAATTAACAGTGATACAACGTAAAAATATCTCCAAAGGATAAAATGTAGGGATAAAAAGAATGCGTAAGTTACTAGAAGGCATGATCGCCCACGCCGCGGGTCATCACCCGCCATGGAAATTAAATTGCTAGAACGTTTACCCTTGGAACGAAATGAGAACGAAGATCAAAAGGAAAAATCTGACTGAACATGTGCTTGAAACTAGCAAGGCTACAAAGATGCAATTGGGGGGGGGAAACGGAGGAAAAGTCACGTCCCCAAGTTGACACAAGGTAACGAAATCGACAAAAGGGACCATAGTATTATACGCAACAGTCATTTTTTGGACGTTTTTGCGATATTTTGTCCTTTATTTGAATGCAGCGGCAAACGTTTCACAGAAGATTCTAGAAAATATTTCGAAAAAAAACAACTAACCTTGAAAAGTAACTTTTTCTTAATAATGATGTTAGGAATATAAAACCTAGCTGGCCGGATGGCCCATTTTGAGCAGTGAAATAATATGCTTTTATTTATACAGACGGATAGATAATAATGAAGACATTGACAAAAGACTGTGTTGTTCACATCAGCGAAAGACTGCATTGAATCAAACATGTCACTAATTTGCACAAAAAACGCGACCTTGAGACTCAAGTGTCCAAATCTAGTTAGAATGAAAGAGAGGGACATTGGTGGGAGCTGTGGCTAAAAATAACTTTAAAGACAAAATTTGTAGAGGGGACGGATAGGTTGGTTCAAAAACCAAGTACGTTTTTTGTGAAAACGCAAGTAGAGACGGACGGACCAACAGACAAATATGCATACTTGACTGAGGTATGACTGAAATGACTTTAGTGTAGGAATTTGAATTTGAAAAAACACAAGGCATTGATTGGCCACAGACAATCATATTATCAGCGCTCAGACGCGCTTTTTTGCCATTCCTCAATAGTTGTCCAGTGATAGACACAGTAAATTTTAAGTGTGGTGATTTCCAATGAAGTAAATAGAAATAAGTTCAGGGACGCCATACTATAGCCAGCAGCTCAGCTGAGTTTTGCTAGCATTTCTGTGTTCTTTATTCATAATCTGGTAAGATTGAAATTATTTCTTTGTATATTTTAAATATTGTTTAATGTTTCGAGTGATTTGATACTGCCATATCGAAATCTAGCCTTACAACAAGTAAGGATTTGCTCTAGACCCCCCGCCCTAGTTCAGGGTCTAGGGACAAACAATATATATAAACTCCAGCAAGGATTAGGAAGGACAGATCAAGTGTTGAGATCAGTGGAACATATCACCTATCCTATTCTATGGCAGGAAGCTAATAAACATATTTCGGAATATGTAGTCTGGGAGAACTTATCCTATGTGAAACCAACTTGGTAAGATGTTTTGTATGGTCAGAGAGATCTGACCCTGTCTAAGTGGTGTTATTGTAAATTGTTACGTGTAGAAGTGGCTCCTTAGGTAAGGTTCTGAACCTAAACCAATACTTTATTTCAGAGCTGTGAGTTTTTTATGTTGACACCAAAAGGTGGTGTCAAATGCTGGGTAAATAATTGACAGTGAGGACCCGTGCAGTGTCGCATCTCGGCAGAACAGCCTTGTATTGCCCCAAGCACGGAGAGGTGGGGCCACCCGATATATTGCCCCCAAGCACGGAGAGGTGGGGCCACCAGATTCCAGCACCAGAACTACTCTTTCAAAGTTACGTAAGCAGGCTGGTCTGCTGGATTTACACCAACTTCATAGACATAGCACCCAAAGTGAATTACTACTAAAACATCCCATTTCCTTCCATCATTAATGGACAATGTTTGGTAGGCTTAGACAGGGAGGGATGAAGCCACCCCAACAGCACATCTATTCATCGTTCTCCCAGGGAAAATAAAATTATGAACTGTAGAAATATTAACTAATCGTGAAAATTGTATACGTACACACCTTTTATTTATCATGCCATTTATTCATGCCATTCACTCATAAATTCCAAAATCTTTCATATGTTCTGGCCAAAATAAAACCTTGGTTCAGAACAAATAAATTTAAAAAAGATTTACTTTCTAAAATTTCACCAGCTGAATTTAGTTCATTGTGTTCTAAATTTTATTGATAATATTATATTATTTAATATCTGTGTGTGTGTGTTTGTATATGTCAATACAACACATTACATTCAGTACCCTAGATTTTAACGTAGCCACATTCATTAGAAAAAAAGATAGGTGTGAGGTCGTAGTGGTAGCAAGAAAGGCCTTCTGAAAATTCACAACTACATTTTATCTCAGGAGCCTTCACAGCTGACCTCATACATCACACTTAGTAATATCACCATCATACAATACCATCAAAACCACTACAAGCTGGCTACTAAAATATATTCGTGAACTGCGTGAGATAGGAATGCTATCTTTTCTTTTAAAGGTTCATCATCCCCCCACCTGCTTAAAATTACACACACACATTATAAATATATATATATGCAATCTCAGGAAAAATAACACTGGAAGAAGAATTGCCCCAAGGCTCTCCTTTAAGTTGCACCCTCTTCTTCATCTTCAACAATGACCTTGCCAAACATCTGAATGTATCGAAGGCGCTGTTTGCTAATGACCTTACAATCTGGACTACTGATAAATATCCCATTCTGACAAAAGCCAAGATCAACAGAGCTCTGCTTACAATTTCAGTATTTTGCGAACTGTGGAAACTTCAAATCAATACACAGAAAACTGTATACACCATTTTCTCCCGCAGCCACAAAATAGCAAAAAGACCCATTAACATCAAACTGAATGGGGAAACACTAACAAAAGAGGGGCCCCCAATCTATATAGGAGTAAAACTGGACAGACAATTGAAACTAGATGGATACATCTACAACCTCAGTGAAAAAGCATGTAAGCGCCTAAACCTCATCAAATGATTAGCTAGTACATATTGGGAAGTGAATAAATTAACTCTTCGCCAACTATACCTCGGCTATGTCAGATCAGTGATAGACTATAACCTCCCCCTCCAGACCATTGTGAGTACTAATACCATCTCATCTCTGGACTGTGTGCAGAACCAAGCTCTCAGGTTAATTTGTGGAGGGATGAGATCAACACCCACAGCTGTATGTGAGATAGAAGCCCATTCAGAGCCGCTGTATATCAGGTGTAAAAGAGCACTGACTGAAACTGTAGAGAGATACAGGAGACAAAAGAAAGACCACTCAAACAAAGTACTGATTGACACGTGGAAACAAACATGAAGACTGAAACAACTATCTCTCCTGGACATAGCCAAAGAGGAAAATGGTAAACACCATCTTCCGCAAGAGAGAGAAATGGAAAACAAATACTTTGGACCACCCTCTTGGGAGAACTTCCATCAACCAACTGTCAAAACACACAACTAATAGATAAAATGGCCAACGAGGAAACACTACCCTCAGTCTTGAAGATGTGTGCCTTGGATACCATAAACAGCTACTCAACATCAGCAATCCAGGCCTACACAGATGGTTTGGCTTTCAAAATCACCTCTTTTGCAGGATATGGCATCTGTATATGGTATCCAGAAGGATCTTATGAGTTCTGTGGTGAAAATTGTTCAAATTACAAAGCGGTGGCTGAGGTCATCAAAACAGCCATTGAATTACTACACCAACAGTTTGACCTTCAGGAACAAAAGCCTTCAGACATAGTGATCTTCAGTGACTCCATGTCTGTTTTGGAAGCACTTAAACAGACTCCATATGAAAACAAAGACATCTTTCTAATAGTAAGAGTGATTCACAACTTGGTCACAGCCTACTCCAAAAGTGTAACCCTACAGTGGATCCCTGGACACAGTGATCTAACAGGAAATGAGACAGCTGATAGACCTGCTAAAACAGGAGCCTCTAAACAACAAAAGGACACACCCTGCAGCATGAGAACAGTCAAACAGATTCTCAGAAACAGCACAAGGGAAATCTGGCTGAACAGATGGGCAAACAGGCCGAATAGCCAAAATGTCTTTAATGAAATGGCCTGCCCAAAAGACAACGACAACATCAACAGACTCAACAGGAGAAATCAAAGTCTTATCTTTCAGTTTCAAACAGGACATGCCAGAGTCAATAGCCATCTAAACCGCATCAACCCTCAGCCCCTACCCATGTGTGGACACTGCTCTCATCCCTATGAAACAACCAGACACCTCCTCATGGAGTGTCCATCATTCACAAATACCAGGAAACAACTATTACTGATACCTCTGAAAATCACCGACTCACTATATGGAACCTTGAAACAACTGCAGAAAATCTGCACTTTTCTAAGAATGGCATTGTGCTGCCAAGAGTAGACATGCTCAGCAGCTATAGGATATCGACAACAACATATATATATATGTGAGATAGAAGCCCATATAAGAGCCGCTGTATATCAGGCATATATATATATATATATATATATATATATATATATATATATTATATATATATATATATATATATATATATATATATATATATATATATATATTATATATATATATATATATACATATATATATATATATATGGTAGATCTTTAGAGGGTCCAGAGTTACTATAGTAGATCCCAAAAGCTACTGGGTTACTGACCCTTGACCTATTCCTTTTTAAAGCACTTAATAGCAAAAGTGGTCAAGATAAGAAGCTAGATACAAAGATACATAAACAATACAGCATGTTTGTAAAATGTACATATTTTTTATAGCAAGAAATGTTACTTACCTTTAACGGTCACAACTAAATACTGAATTGCCTTTCCTTTTTCATTGACAGCAATACACATATACTGGCCTCCCATCTTCTTGTTGATATTGTAGAGGACTACACTGTGCTTATCTCCATCACTGGTGATTTCTACATCACTTGATTCCTCTAACTCTTCAACCTCATCACTCTCACGATACCAAAATACATCTGAAAAACAAGGTCTTAAAATTTGATCAAACAGTCTGACTCTTTTAGTGAAAAAATTATCTGATAGCATTACATGGCAGTCCTTGTTCTTGAATCCCCAGGGCAAAAAGAAACAGCCGAAGATTTTTTTTTTAACACGTGAAGAAGAGAATTAGACATAGATATGAGGAGAATAAACAAGACATGAAAAGAGTGTGATTAGGACAGGAAGGTTTGCTGTGTATTTGTTGAAGGTATTTGTTCCATGGAAAGATGAAAGGTCACTGAATGAAGTCGGACTCTTGAAAAGTCAAAGTGTTTAGTCTGCATTGAAATTTAGCAAATACCCGAAATTCCATCCTTGCTTTTAAATAAACAGCAGTTAAAGGTATCAATTTTATACAGAATCCTATTTTTCCAGATGCCAAACGTGAGAGTCCTTCTGGATGACATAATGTGAAATTTTGTCCAGACACCTTCAGCATCATGTCACATTATAATTGCAGCATATGTGGATATTCTCATTCTCTCCTTCTCCCCACCCCCCCCACCCCACCCCCCCCCCCACCCCCCGCCCCCCCCCCCCCCCCCCCGCCCCCCCCCTCCCCCCCCCCCCGCCCCCCCCCCCCCCCCCCCCCCCCCCCCCCCACCCCCCGCCCTGCCCCCCCCCCCCCCCCGCCCCCCTTTCCCTTTTGGGACCTGGGATCTACAGGAAGGGGAAAAAATGTGTATAGAGCAAGAAATGCACAAAAAGCAGGATGACAAAGTCATATGAAAGATCATAAAGCAATAATTGTTTTGGAATCTGCAGGATGGAAGATAATATGGAATATCTCCAAAACACAAGAAGAAGAAAAATAAGAAATAAGGACATAAATGAATACAGAAATATATAAAGAATAATTTGATGAGGATGCCCAGTACTAGATGGCTTGGGAAGACATAATTTGAGCCTATCTTTCCACACAGAAATGAAAGGTTAAGCATACATCTGCACACACAAAATGGAGGAAAACTGGCCTCATGCAAATAACCCTAAATTTAAAATTTATTTGTCAGCTAAGGGATATTTTCACCCATGTGTTACGATGGCCCGAAAGGGGAGAAAAGAATAGTAACACTGTACCCTACCATGCATGTCATAAAAAACGACTAAGGAGGGTTGGGCATGGGGCTGGTAACCCCATCCCATTAAAAAACTTTTTACCAAAAAACTTCAACCCACATGGACAAATACAGAATATAAGTCAACTCATCCGCACAAGATAGAAGAAGGTCCTCTGGAAAGGAGGCGCATGAAGCATCCCAGAGAAAGCCAAAAGGAGTCTGGGTTGCCAACTAACCTTTTTTCATCTAGGAAAATCTCCAGGATTGGCACCTGGAATGTTCGCACTCTATGTGAACAAGGGAAAACTGCACAGGTAGCAGCAGAAATGTCAAATTACAGGATTGATATCCTGGGTCTCTGTGAGACACGGTGGAAGGGCATAGAGAGGAGGAGATTGATCACAGAAGAAATGGTGTTGTCCTCAGGACATGAGGAGGAAAGAGCCCAACACAGTGAAGGGGTGGCTATAATGCTGTCTAGGGAAGCACAGAAGGCACTTATAAAATGGGAAGCAATGGGACCCCGAATTATAACAGCAAGGTTTATATCAGCCAAAAATAAAGTAAATATAAACATCATCCAGTGTTATGCACCAACAAATGATAAAGAAGAATCAGCTCTAACTAATCCCCCAGACAAGCCAGCAGAAGAGGAGCTACTAATCAGCTGTGAACAACCAAGTAAAGAAGAAATAAAGAAAGCCATAAAGCTTCTGAAAGATAGAAACGCAGCTGGTCCAGATGGAATTCCAGCAGAAGCCATCAAAACAGATATTCCTCTACAGAGATATTATACAAACTACTTGGCAAAGTCTGGGAGAGAGAACAAACGAACGAACGAACTTTATTTTCAAAGGGTTGAGAATTGGGCACACAGGCCCATCTAACATTCTGCCCTTCCTTTTGCTCACCTTTCATACTGAAAAGAGAGGAAATACCAGCAGAATGGAAGGAAGGTCATCTGGTCAAGTTGCCTAAGAAGGTAAATTTACAAGAGTGCACAAATTATAGAGGAATAATGTTACTATCAGTGCCAGGAAAAGCATTAAACAGAATCATCCTTGAGAGATTAAAAGAGTCCATAGACGAGCAATTGAGAAATGAACAAGCAGGTTTTCGACGAAACTACAAAAAGCAAGAGGAGCGAGCTTTCATTGCATTGGGAAACATATAGAGAACAAGAGAAATCAAGTCCAACATGAAAATAAGAATTTTCAACTCAAATGTCAAGTCAGTCCTATTGTATGGCTCTGAGACATGGAGAGCAACAAAAACAACAACCAAAAAGCTACAGACTTTTATAAACAGGTGCTTGCGTAGAATAGAAGGACTGAAATGGTATGACAAAGTCACAAATGTGGAATTGATGACAAGAACCAGACAAGTGCCAGTGGAACAAGAGTTGAGAAGAAGACGCTGGCGATGGATAGGACACACATTGAGGAAACCTGTTGATAGCATTACTGGCAGTCCTTGTTCTGGAATCCACAGGGAAAGAGAGGCAGAGGTAGACAAAAAACAAATGGAGAAGAACTGGATACAGAGGTGAAAATGATGAGGAAAACATGGAAAGAACTTAAGCAGATGGCACAGGACAGGAAGACTTGGCATGTGTTTATTGAAGGCCTATGCTCCTCAGGGAGCTAAAAGGTATTGATTGATTGAAAAGATATTTTTCTCATTCTTCTGTTATGATCATGGTGATATTGACTCTAATGATGATGATGATGAATGACATTGATGATTATGATATGACAAGGGTAATGACCATCATAATGGGGAAGATGATGATTGCTGATACAATGAAATGACAATGGAATAATCTACTGATTATAATGATAACTGAAATATTTATAGTAAAAATCCACTTAGCACTATCCCGTGGCAGTTGTAATAGCGAGTCAGCTGCTAAAAAGAATTCTCTTCAACATTATTCCCCCTTCCAGTCTCCCTCATCCACTACCTCTTGCCAACAGTGAAGGCTACCTCTCTCATTCTGTTACACTCATCAATCTTCAAATGTCTATTATCTGTTGGGATGTTCAATATTCTACATATATTAATTATTAATGGTACATTTACATTTGTTATTACCCACAACGTGTACAGTACTATATATTTCAGGTTTAAAATGACCATCAGGACTGCATCACAATTTATACTATGGTACTATTGCTGTACATGTTCTGCAATGAACAATATCAGACAATCTCTGAAGGACTAAGAACTGGACTGTGGTAAAACTCTACACCCCAAGGCAGAAGAGGAACAACTAAGTAAGTTCTGCAAAGACAGTTTTCCTTACCAACATGGCCAGTTCCACCAACTCTGCAGTAGAACTTGACTGGTTTGCCTTCCTGAATAGTAACGCTTTCTGGGGCTACCAAAAATGTGGGGTCATCATTCTCAGCCGGGATCAGATCTTGAAGTAACTTGATATCTGGAATAATAGACTCAACAACAAGTCCAGGAATCGTGTCTGAGCTGCCACTGGTGCTTGCATAATCTGGGCACGGGAATAGGATTATTAAAAAATAAAAAGATGACTACAGTAAAACATCATCATTAATTTCCTTTTTGCTCACTAAGAGCAAAGAGAATCACCTGCAGCCAGTCCTCCAGCTAGGAAGTCAGTGCACTAACTACTGTGCTACAATAGGCTCCTCCAATTCTTAACCCTTTGAAAATAAAGTTTCCCTGCTCTTTTTGTCAATTTGATGTTACATTTTTTGACTGCAAGCTATAAACTCTGTAAACAATTATTTGTGGCTTTTTAGTGCATTAAAAGCCTGTGTTTAAAATATTGTTTTATTCTTTTGCCCTAACAGATTTCTCCAAGTGTTGCTATTTCTTCGTTCTGTGCGCTTGGTCCAGTATCTCATTGTATGCCCAATTCTTAACCCTTTGAAAGTAAAGTTCGTTCGTTCGTTCGTTCCTCCAGCAAGAAGCCTGCACCAAATAATGCATTTATTCTTGTAGTGATAGTTTATGTAGCTATTTCTTTGACATGATGAGGTTGCCACCCCCATGCACAGCCTATAATTAGTAACCTTTAATGACATGCCAGGGTAGTTGTAGTTCTATTCTTTCTTTATACAGCAACGGTCAAACAGTACATAGGTCAAAGATGACACAAAAAAGTAATCATCAGTTTCATGATCATAACAATAAAAGTGTCAGTTGTGTAAGCCTAGTTCTTCAATTGTGTCTGTTGATATTTACTGTTGTATATAGTAAATATTATTAAATGTAATGAGACGTGGCTGGCTGTCATACATTCTCACACTATGAAGTATAATCACGAAGCCTGAATACACACTGGATATGACTCGACATGTTTAATCAGCCATCTTAGAAGCAGGAAGTAGAGAGTAGGAAGAAGAAGAGTTAGCATAAGGGCAAGTAACTCTAGTAGGAAAACAAAGTAATCATGGAGACAAGATATATACATCAACAGTGTCATTGGATGTCCAAGAGCCTAGTAATGGAGAACAAAGAACAGAACAAGTGTATCCTATCAGGCAAGTTGTAAGTGAAAACTAAGGAGGACTGCACATGTTTAGAAGAACTAAGAAAGTTATTAGTCTATGAAATGAAATATCTGAGCAAAGTAATAAACAATATTGGAAAAAACACAGTATAGAGTACCAGGATACAAGGAATCACTGGACCTTCACAAACAGTAAACATACAGGTAATCATTATCATCATCATTCCTTTTCATTCCATACATACATAAAACACACAGAAGTTAAGAATGAATGTTTCATTCACGTTATTAGAATGCAGACAGACAAGCTAATATTTAGCAACTGAAATACTAGGATACCTGGAAGAAAGAGCAGGGAAATGTTTATGATGAAAACAGTTTGAAGGAACATAGTAAGTCAGGCCATGAATTCTGCTCATGTTGGATATCTGCTGAATCATTTCACAGCATGTTCTAATTGATTCTTTATGGGTTCTTTCCAGCGTGTATATCATTTATAATATTAATACCTGAGAAATTTAGATAAAGTAATTAGGAAGGTAACATTAAACATAACAATAAAATGAGATATACTGGAACAAGCACACTGAACGAAGTATATATTATATTGTTTTATTTTTATTGTTTGTTTGTTTCTTGAAAAGGAGGTGTCACACAATAAATGATTCACACAATTTTGGTTTTGATTTACTATATTTGGACTGAGTGGAGGGCCGAAGAAGATACTATAATTAGATATAGGAAATCTGATTTTATTATCTTGAATTTATTACAATATATGTCCTAATTATAACCCATCAAAAGAACAAAAAATGTCTATCAGCAATATTGACTGTTGTAAATACATACTGAAATATTAATACCTGAGAAAGTTAGATAAAGTAATAAGGCATATTGATAAGAAGGTAACATTAAACATAAGAATACAATGAGATACTGGACCAAGCGCACAGAATGAAGAAATAGCAACACTTGGAGAAATCTGTTAGGGCAAAAGCATAAAAAAATATTTTAAACACAGGCTTTTAATGCACTAAAAAGCCACAAATAATTGTTCACGAAGTTTATAGCTTGCAGTCAAAAAATGTAACATCAAATTGACAAAAAGCGTGGGGCGCTTAAGCACTTATCATAATATTTTATCCATAAGTGTCTAATGAAGTATAAAGCAGAAGTTAATTTCATGTAGAATCAGTGCCCCAGGGTTTTTGTCAATTTGATGTTACATTTTTTGACTGCAAGCTATAAACTCCGTGAAAAATTATTTGTGGCTTTTTAGTACATTAAAAGCTTGTGTTTAAAATATTATTTTTATATTTTTTTTCTTCTTCTTTTTAGTATTTTTTTTTTTTTTTTACATTTAAGTCAAATGTAATCAATCCACTAATGACATTATCAGTTTGCGATAAACGAGTCCAGAGCACAGGAGGCGGATTTCATTATTCAGTTTATTACACGGAAAGTTAATATTTTTTTTAAAATTTTGATGAGTTGTAAATTACATTTTTTTAATGTAGTCAGTTGCGTGTATGTCTGTGCGCGCGCATGCGATAGTGTGTGTGTGTGTGTGAAGGGGGGAGGGAGGAGAAGTTTCAATATTTCTCTCAAGAAAGACAATCTTGTTGGAAAGAATACACCTAGATTATTTGCAGTTATCGCCCATTTCACTGATGAAACAATACAAATAAACAAAATTAATATTAATTTTAATGTTATTCATTTTATTATTTTTATAACTGATTATTGTATTGTCATTGGGAATACACAACTATGCCACGTTTCAGAGCTATTGCTCATCTGGAAGTGGTCGAAAAATCGATTGCAAGATTTGAAGGGGGCATACGTTGCAAATTAAAGAAAAGCCTGTAAAAATAAAAGGTAATGGTAAAGGTAGTCTCATATCAGATATCGCCATAGGGGAGTGAAGTGTCACAGACTTCACTTTACTAAGTCCAGCTTTTATGAGGTGGGGTGACCAATTATGATCCTTGCTACCTTTGCCTTCCCTAACTCAAGAGCAGAGTCTAGAACCCATTTTACAGCTAGGTACAAGAGAGAATGATGGTACAAGGATCTGAACCAGGAACCCAATAACTGTGCTACTAAAGGCAATCGTGCTAACCACTTAGCCACTTGAAAGCTACATTTTTAAAAATAAAATGGTAAACTGCTGCAAGTCACATGCCATTGTTTACACTAAACCATATAGATAATGGTCGACAACTGCCCACACTCCTAATCCAAAAATGATCAAGCCCTTGATGATAAAATATGAGTCCCTTAGAAATAATTCAAAGAGACTCATATTCTGTGAGGAACAAATTGCATCGTTCTTTTGGAGATTACCAAAAAGTTCTTATAAGGTTTAATTTTACCATAGGTCTGACCTGCACTGCTTTTGTCATGCAGTAGTTGAGGTTTCTGTTTGACAAATCTGCCATTAAAATCAGAATCATCACTGTGATATCCCTGCGACAGCTTTTGTGGATGACGTAATCTTGTGTGCTGCCCAGCAATTGTGGCCAGTTCTTTTGAAGTGTTTGCGTAAAAAGTGTTCTCTTCCTCGTCTGAGTCACCAAGATCTGAGAAGTCACTCAGCTGGTCAATATTCCTGTTGAAAAAATTAAATATGATAAACCCAACCTCTTAAAAGTTTCTTTAACCATTTTGTTACAATAACATATTTAACCCAAGTGCCCTCGTTAGGGTAAACTTTAATTTGTTTTTTTCATATTAATGTTAATGTTAATCAGAATCGACTTCATTGTACTCCGGGCAAACCCATAGGTGCTCAGTCTCCCTCAGCAAATGTCGAAGGGTATGAATGCTAATTGTTCCTGTTGCGCACTGGTTGTATATACGGCAGATGCGTCCTCTCATACATCCATCCCTGCTGGTCTTACGTTTGATGCCAAATTCCAGCAGTCTTAGCCTTGATGATTCATCGATTGTAGTGTCATTCTCTAATAGACGAACATGAATCGCCCTCAGTATTTCTTCCTTATCCATGGCCAATGCACCTTTTATGAGTGCTTTTGAAGCTAGTCTGTCATCTCTTTCAATGCCACGTACCCTGGCATGACCAAGACAGTAGATCCATATCAGTTCTTGAAGATTCTATGCTTCTATGGAGGTTTTCCATTCATGTCGAAGCCAACCATTTTGGACCTTTCAAAGCATGGATTGTGAGTCTGATACAATAATTGCCTTTTTTAATAAAGTCTCAGACAACCATCTTAAGGCAAAAGTAACTGTCTCTACCTCCATTTTCATAATATTACAAAGCAGTTAAATAATAAAGATAAAATTTCCTTGGTAAATAGCTAAGTCCGTCAACCTAAATAACTCCTTTGCAAATGTTCAGTTTATGTCCCTTTTCACGCCTTTTTATCAATATATCTAATGTGATATGTTGTCTGAAATGTGTCTACCCCAAAAAAAAACAAAAAACTGTATATTGTTATATTTTTAATCGTTATAATTGAGCAAGAGTTATACACATAATCAAACGGATAAAGTCTCTGCACTTCAACAAACTTATGCTAAGTTGTCCTGTCCCATACCATCAGCTCATGGTCTTCTTCATCTCCTTCATGTCTGCCTCTAGTTCCCTTCTTTATGTTTTCTTTAGTCTCCCTCAACCTCCCTTACCCTGGACATCCCACAATAAGGACAGCCTTAATGTTGTTGCAGGATACTTAATTAAGTAAATTCACAATAATGGAAGATCAGCTATTGGATATAGTTAATGTAATCCACTGTGATAAGAACGTGTAAGCTAAATTAATATTCCATTTGGAGAATAACTCAAGTTATTTGACTGCAGATATGAATAAGAGCTTTCTTAGTAACTATTGTAAATACACAGAGTGATGTGACTTCAATCAAGTTTCAATACGCAAGTAAACAGTTACTGCAGCTCTAGAAAGTGTGTTGCTTTGGCCATCGCCATGCATGATTTTTCAGGGCTTTTATGCGCTGTTTTAATGTCTTAATCCACCTTTGTTTCAGACATTCCCTTGCCCTGTAGCCATATAAATTGCTTTAGGCTTGTCATAGCTGCTGATAAGTCTGCAATCTGATGAGGCGCCAAACTATTTTTTTTTCTGTTTCTCTTTGTAGCTGATACATGGTTTTGTTTTCACTAACTTCATAATTTGCTTCTCATTATGTCTGTCATTGTGAAACTTACAGCTTTTCTCAGGCATCTCATATCTCATTTTGTGATCTTTCCTTTAGATGTTTTAAATACTGACCATGTTTGACACTGATAGTAAAGGATCAGTATGAAAATGCATTGTAAAGACTATCACTTTATCTCCATTGATAAGAAGTATGTGGCTTTTAACAAATTGCTGTTGGCCTTTCTCGCATTTTGTGGATGTACTCCTGTGTAGCAAGAGACACTGTGTTATACTAAACATTGTTTGTTGTGCCGCTCACAAAGCATCATCACTATCATTACCCTTCATAGCCTTGTGGAGTATATGTCTTCAATCAGTTTATGCCAAGCCCTCCTCTTAAATTCCCTCTATGTCTATACGGTTGATATGGTTATTTAACCAGAATAATCAATAGAAAACATGAATAAACAGAACTTGTAATCTAGAACAAGATATGCTATATACCTTACTCAAAATATAACCTGAATAGGTTCAGACTGTATATATATATATCTATTTTATCAGATTGCAAGTCTGTAACCCTTTATCTGAAATCCTTGGCACAGCTTTGTTTCGGAAAACGATTTTTTTCATTTTTCAAGTGTCACAATAATCGTTTGAAAAGTAGCCCAACTTCGCCCACATCATCCAGTCTGCATAGCTCAAATAATTTTAAAAAATAAAAATATTGCCCAAATTGTGATAGAAAAGTAGTTCAAAGAAACATTTGATTTTCAGAATATTTTAGTTTTCGGGTGTTCAGATAAAAGGTTAAAGGTTGCATTCATAAATAATCATACAGGTCTAACATACATGTCTGACCTATACCATGTTACAGATCATACTATGAGTAGAAAAGACAGATAAAGATGTTGCCAAAGATGAGGATTGTGAAGGCTGGACCTAAAGACTAGAAAAGAGTGAACAAAACAGAATAAAAATAATAAAAATAACAGGGAGTGATGGATAAAGATTAGTTTTGCAGAATGTATCTTAGATTGTTGAAGAAAAAATAAATCTGATTTTTTTTTTAAATCTATTCAAAGAAGTTTCAGTGACAACTGATATTGTTTCAAACAGACTTCTCAGTCAAATAATATACTTTTTGACCTACGCTGAAGTCAATCATTGCCCTTTGTTTTCCCTAGATATAGTAGTAGTAGTAGTAGTACCAGTAGCAGTTGTAGCAGCAGCAGCAGTAGGAGTAGCAGTAGTAGTAGCAGCAACAAGAGCAGTAGCATCATCATCATCACCACCATCACATTCATCAGTATCTTTCATCTTCCAGTGGAGTAGAAGTCCTCAACAACATCATGCCAATCCCTCCTGTCATGTGCCATCTGTTCATGGTCTTTCCGTGTCTTTCTCATTCTTTTCATTTCTGTCTCCTGTTGTGTTTTTGTTTTTTTCTCCCTCTATGTGTCTTACCCTGAGGTTTCCAGAGCAAGGACTGTCTTGTAATGCTATCAGGTGGGTTTTTTGTTTGTTTTTAATTGTGTGTCCTATCCAACACCAGCATCTTCTGTTTACCTCCTGTTTCACTGGTGGGTGCAAGATGCCACAGATGAAATCTATCCAGTTCTCTCCTTGGATTTATTTTCTGCATGACTCCACCAAAATCCCGCCTTTCATGGATTTTGTTGGTCTTTCTTCTACATGTGCCTCTTGGCTTCTCTTCAATCCTTTTGATCCATGGGTTCAATATAAGTGATTATTTTGCTAGTATTATCCACTATTTCTCATAGTCAATTGTGACTGAAGGGGCTATTATTATAATCCTATTAGGTGACCAATTTCTATAATCTGTATGTTGATGTATATACATTGTCTCGGTGTTTAGATTGTTTCCTACTAGAGTTACTTGCCCTTATGCTAACTCCTTTTGTCCCTTCTTCTACTTCCTCCTACTTCTAAGATGGCAAATTAAACATGTCGAGTTTGTATCCTGTGTTCAGGCTTCGTGATTAAACTTCATAACGTGGGATGCAACTGAGGTGGCCTCTAAACCCGATCCTGTTCGAGCGGCCATTATCCTACACTGTGCTGGACCTCAAGCTGTTGAAGTTTTTGATCAACTTGCAGAGGAAGGAGACCACTCTAATCCTAATAAAATTCTCGATTTGCTCCAGAACCATTGTAGCTCACGAAGCAATGAAGTATTACATACGTTCAGATTCTGGAACACACCTCTTCAAGAGCCTTTTAATTCCTTTTTAACTGAGCTGAGAACTAAGGCAGATTTGTGCAACTTTAACGACAAGGATCGTTTGATAAGAGACAAAATTGTCTTTACTGTCAACAAAAGGTTACAAGAGAAGCTCTTGAGAGAAGCTGACCTCGATCTAAAGAAAGCCATTCACATATGCAGAGTCTTCGAGCAAACTGGAAATGACATAAGTGAGATGAATAATACAGTACAACCTTCTGAAGCAAGGGTTGAAAAGGTACAGAAAAAATCACTCAACCATAAACCTCCCAAGAGAGACACTGGGCATGCTGCTGGTAAAGCCTGTCAAAGTAACACTGACAGTGGGTACTTTGAACCTAGAAAGGAGTGTCATTACTGTGGACAGAAACATCTATTGATTAAGAAAAAGTGTCCTGAATGGGGGAAGTTTTGCTCAAATTGTGGGGGAAGAAAACATTTCAAAGTTAAATGCAAGAAAGTTCACACTGTTCACACAGAGTCAGTGGAAGATTCTGAAGTTTTTCTTGCTTGTGTGAAGTCTAGCAAAGCCTGTACATCTGCACAACTCATTGTCAATGGAAAAATGGTAAAATTTCAGCTAGACACAGATGGTGATGTGAATACAATCTGTCAATGCTTTGTGATGCAAGAACATATGTTACCCACTAAACAGAGGCTTGTTATGTGGAATGGTACTAACATGACTCCACTGGGAGAAGTTCTATTAACTGCTGAGAATCCTAAGACTGGGACAAAACACAATATAAGGTTTACTGTTGTGAAAAATAGATTCACATGTTTGCTGGGCAACAACACACTGCAGGATCTACAGTTTGTGACAGTCAACACAAACAAATTTATTGCTAAGGTGGCTACTGACAGTTTAGATAATGATCATAACTCTGATAACCATCTAGGTGTCCTGGGTGAAGCTGTGTTGCATATTGATCCTAATATTCGTCCAAAGGCACTGCCGTGCAGAAAAATACCATTTTCACTTAAGAGCAAGGTAAAGTCAGAGCTTCAAAATCTAATGAACAGAGGTATATTAATCCCAGTAGAGGAACCGACTGAATGGGTTAACCAAATGGCTGTTGTTGAAAAGTCTGATGGTTCTTTAAGAATATGCACTGATCCTAGACCCCTGAATGAGGCTTTGCAGAGAGAGCATTACAGATTACCAACTTTGGATGATGTATTGCCTGAACTCAATAATGCCAAGATTTTCACAAAGCTGGATATCAAGGAAGCATTCTGGCATATCAAACTTGATGAGAAGTCTAGTAAACTTACAACAATGATTACACCTTTTGGTAGGTTCAGATGGTCTAGATTACCATTTGGGTTAAATGTAAGCAGTGAAATTTTCCAGAGGCATCTAGCACAAGCTCTTGAAGGTCTTCATGGTTGCATCAATGTTGCTGATGACATAGTTATTGCAGGTTGTGGATTAAACAGACAACAAGCAATTAAGGACCATGATCCGAAGCTTAAAGCACTGAAACATAGGTGTACAGAGAAAGGCATTAAACTGAATGAAGCTAAAGCTCAAGAGAAGAAAGAAGAAATTACCTTCATGGGTCACCTTATTACTGCTCGAGGTGATGAACCAGACAAGAAAAAGGTTGAGACAATACTAAACATGCCTGTTCCTAAGGACTGTCATGAGGTTCGCAGATTTTGTGGCATGATAAAGTATCTAGCAAAGTTTCTCAACAACCTTTCAGAAGTTCTTCATCCAATAAGAGAACTTACCCATAAGGATACTCCCTTTATCTGGTCTGCTGAATGTGAACAAGCTTTCAAGAGAGTCAAGAAACTGATTACTTCTACTCCAGTACTTGCATACTATGATCCTGATGAATCTTTGTATATTCAAGTCGATAGTAGCAGCTATGGACTTGGGGCTGTCCTCCTACAAAATGGTCATCCAATAGAGTTTGCTTCAAGAGCTCTAACTGAAACAGAACAACGCTGAGCTCAAATTGAGAAGGAACTCTTAGCTGTTGTATATGGTTTGGAACGCTTTGACCAGTACACTTATGGAAGGAAAGTTACAGTTATCAACGACCACAAACCTTTGGCAGCCATCGTAAAGAAACCTCTGAGTCAAATTCCTCGAAGACTGCAGAATTTATTGATGTGCAGCCATCAATATGACTTTGAATTCCAATGGGTACAAGGTTCCGATCTTCTTATAGCTGACACACTGTCCAGAGTTTGTATTCATAATGTCACATTGAATTCCTTAGCTGATAGAGAGAGCAATGCAGGAGCTGATGCACCTGTAAGATTTCCTGAAATACCAGATGTGATGATGGAAAAGATTAAAGCTGAAACTCTCAAAGACAGCGTGCTCCAGAGGTTGAAGTCGACAATTTTGGATGGGTGGCCTAAAAGAAAGTCTGATGTACCAGCTGAGCTTATGCCTTATTTTGACATTCGTGACACTCTGACAACAGAACAAGGCATAATACTTAAAGGAGAGCGTATTCTTATCCCAAAAGCACTGAGGCCTGAAATCAAGCAAAAGCTACACACTGCTCATCTTGCATTTGACAGCATGATGCGCCAGGCCAGAAGTTGTCTGTTTTGGATCGACATGACGGCTGAGATTTGACAGATAGCTGACAGTTGTCCAGAATGTCAAGAGACGAAGGCAAGGAATACTAAAGAACCTTTAAACCAACACTCAAGAGGTTTATCACCCTGGGAGAAAGTTGGCACTGACATCTTTATTATAGAAGGCCAATATTATTTAGTTCTGATTGACTACTTTTCCAACTTCATTGAAGTAGACTTTCTACCTACAATGACAGCACAGTTAGTCATCAGGAAATTGAAGTCTCATTTTGCTCGTTATGGTGTTCCCAAAGTTATTGTATCTGACCAAGGTACTCAGTTTACGTCTGCACAGTTCAGATCATTTACTGCTAGATGGGGAATACTTCATGTCAAATCAGCACCAGGTCACCATAAAGCCAATGGATTAGCTGAATCTGCTGTGAAACTCATCAAGGGCATGATGAGAAAGACTGTTCAAAATAATACAGATGCATATGAGGCACTACTTGAACTTCGTAATATGCCGAGACAAGGGTTTGATCAAAGTCCAGCAGAAATACTGTTCAACAGGAAACTGCGTACACTGATACCTTCTGCAGTGAAACCCGTTGCATCTCACAGCAGAGTTATTGAAAGTAGAAGCAAGAGAGACAGATCAGTGAAGACGTATTATGATAAAACTGCTCATGATCTGCCCAAGTTGTCTCACCAGCCAGTCTACTATCAAGACCCTGAACAACCAAACTGGCAACCTGGAAGGATTGATGAGAGGCTCTCTGAAAGATCTTATCTCGTTGAAGGGGAGAATGGAGGTCAATATGTCAGAAACAGAATTCATCTAAAAAAAAAAAAAAAAAAAAAAAAAAAAAATAAAAAAAACACATGACCTAAAACAACACCTTTCACACCTGATCCCGAGGACCTGGAAATTGATGTCTCCTCTCCAGTTCTACCCGAGCAACAGGTTGTTTTGCCAGACATGGAGAACACTAGTGAAGTGAACATTTCCAATCCTCCAGAAGTTGATCCTTCAACTCCAGCTACTTCTAGTCCTGGGAAAGCTGGCAAAGAACAGAAACATTTTCTCCTACCATCTTGTTCTAAGAGACCTCAAAGAGATCGCAAGAAACCCTCTTGGATGAATGACTTTGTTCACTCATAAAGAAGGGGGGATGTTGATGTATATACATTGTCTCGATGTTTAGTTTGTTTCCTACTAGAGTTACTTGCCCTTATGCTAACTCTTCTTGTCCATTCTTCTAATTCCTCCTACTTCTAAGATGGCGAATTAAACATGTCGAGTTTGTATCCTGTGTTCAGGCTTCGTGATTAAACTTCATAACGTGAGAATGTATGACAGCCAGCCACGTCTCATTATATCTTACAATATTTACTACACACGATGGTAAATATCAACACTGTAGATGCGCAAATTTCTGTTTTCATCATCTTGAGACAATATAATTTCTGAATTTGCACTGCTGTTTAATGTTGAGAATATTTCTCAGGTTACAAATGAAGACTATTATTCATATTGTAAAGTACTAGGGAGATAATGTTTTCCCCCAAGAGCTGAGCAGACAATGGGTTGGCTAATAATCTTACACCAACCTGTTACCAATCTTGGGTTGGTGAATATCTTCTGGACTAGGTACTCTTATATACATTGAACCATCCATGTCCAGTTTACCACTTTTCTTTTCCATGTTTTCATATGACGAAAAACCTTTTCCCTGGAAAAAATATGAAAATGTATCAGTAAATAAAATGATAATGTTGTAGATCATACATTAGTGATTTTCTTATCACCCATGCTTACAGCCTTCTTTGATCACAGTAAATCATACAACCAATATACTTTTTTCTCTAAATGGTACTAGCAGCAATATTTAAATACTCTCATAATCTTCTCTTATTTCTCAAAGAACACCACCAGATATAAATGTAACATCTCAAATTTTCTATAAACTAATAGATGGGTTTGAAAAAAAAATTGAAAAAAAGGTGATTCTATAAACTAATAGACACCCAAAAAAAAATTTTTGGCTTCATGAACATGCACAGAAAATTATGATAATTTTACACCATACAGTAGTTAGAATCTGTAATAATAAGCTCAACAAAATTAAATGTAGTTGTTGTACTTTGCTCTAAATCATTTTGCACAATATTTACATTTATTTATAGAAGCAATAAAAGTGCATGCTTGTACTCAGCTACATTACTAGTGACAGGATGAAGCAAAGAAAAGACATACATCTGCAAAAGAAGCATAAAGGTTGACATGGACACAAATGGGATAATCTTAAAGGGAAATATTAAACATGGTAGACTCAGCAGCAACAACCTGAGGAGATGGGTGATTGTTTCTGTCTTTTCACAGACTTTTCTTCTTCTTTTGCACTATCATGGCAGGAAAAATAGCAGAACAGAAGCAACGAACAAAGGGGTAGCACAGTTACTGACAATAAAACAGATAACTGCAATAGCAACAAAACTACAAATTGTAACAGAACAGAAGTAACATTTCTGTAAGAGTAATGAATGACTCAGAATTAATAACTTTATTATTTTCAACACTTGGTATGATGGATCAGTGCCCTGAAGAGTTCCTGATGTTCTCTGAGGTGTGGCATGTATGTGATGGGTCAGTGCCCTGAAGAGTTCCTGAGGTGTGGCATGTATGTGATGGGTCAGTGCCCTGAAGAGTTCCTGATGTTCTCTGAGGAGACAAAGGAAGAATAGGAGTACTGTTTCCTCAGGCATCCCGCAGGAAGTGACTAATATGAGACTGTCCATACGGCTTTCAATCCTGACAATATGTTACAGAAACCACTGCTAGAAAAGAACAAGGACTTTGACACAGATTTCCATCAAAGGTGACAGCTGGAATGGTGACTACATGCCCCACAATGAGTGAAAAAAGGCAATGACTGAATAATTTATCAGTAAACATTTTAAAAAAAAAAAACAATGTTCTCAAGAAAATTTTAGTCTAAAAACTGTATGGTAAAGTACAAAATTAGTTATATTTCAGATGATTCTTAACTGTCATGGACTGTATGTAATTGACACAATGATAGTAGCAGTGAATGTTAAAGATTTCTAGATGCACTTACCTTGAAGATCCAGTTTGTCTTCATCCGCATATGTTCACCCTTCTTTTCTATCTCATGTTCTAACTCCTCCTCAGTCTCTTCTGGAATGATTGCTAGATTTAGCGACAACAAATCAGGGTCAATCTCATCTGAGGCCAAGTCTAAAATAGTCCAGACTGGGAGATATCAGGCAATAATGATCTTGAATTTTGAATTCGGTGTCAAGTATTGAGTACCTGGCATGAAATTCTCCAAGTTTTCATCTCGATCAATTTCAGTTTTGAAGACTGTTTTCTTCCTCAACTTCGTACGTGCTTGAATCATCAAATGCAGCAGCTTCAACTTTTGGCTTTCTTGGTGTCTTTTTGACAAAATCCTTCAGCTCCTGAAACTCTGCAGCTATATTTAGTTCTTCAATTGCATCATTTTTATCTGAGTTGGCTCCAGGATTTATGAGATGTTCATTTGAAGAGTACAGTGCTTCACTAACTTCCTGTAAGATGAGTCTT
>JAMPIV010007878.1:0-32715 GCA_024509875.1 Oreohelix idahoensis | reverse complement strand
GTCTCTTATTTCTAAAATATCTACACTAAACTTGTGTCCTGTAGTAATTCCTGTTGTAGATCTCTTGAGTTTCATCTTATTTTTGTTAACAGGGTGATGTAAGCAATATCTGCTCCTCTACATACCCTCATGACCACCGTGAATGATCTAAACTCTTTTTCTGCTTTATGATCAATCTGATGTCTGTTCCGTGTCTGGTGATAACCATGCATCCTTCTAAAGCCAGTTTATATTTGAGTGGCCCCCAAACAAGATGTTTGTGAATAGTTGTCCCATTTTAATTCATTTTTCCAGCCACATATTCATTTTTTCAAGCCAACTTTATGTCTGTACCTATCTATGAATTTAGGTTACCCCTCAAGATTGTGATGTCCTCTTCTTCTCATTTGTCCCTCATATTTTGTATTCTGTGTAAAATTAATTCGTTTTGTTTAACAAGATTCTCTTATCTATGGATGTTACCTTTTTCTGTCTTTAGCTTTTCTGAATGGTGCTGTTATAAATTTTCTAGATCCGACTGCTTCCCAATCTTGAATGTTTTTATGTGCTTCTTTTGATACAAATAAGCTAATCCCTCACATTAGTGTCAGCTTTTTCTTCTTCCCACTGTTGAGACAGCACCATATAATCTGTCCTCCCTCCCTTTCACCTTGTATCGCACAGTTTTCCTCCTATCCAGTGCCTTTCACCATGTTTTCGCAGAGCCCATCGCATCATATGTTGTGAGCACCCTTCCTTCATGTCTTGATGACCGTACCATATTAACCTCTGCTACAGTTCCCTCCTCTCTACCACTTCCACCTTGATCGCACAGTTTTCCCTCTGTCTCCCCTCCCTTTCACCTTGTTTCGCACAGCCAATCCCCTCACTATGTTGTGACTTTCTTCGTCATTTCACGCAGACAACGCCATTTAACTGTGCTCAGTTTCATCCTGTCTCCCTCCCTTTCACACCTTGTATCGAACTTCAGGATATCAAATCGTGTAAGTTCCACTTTTCTCTAATAAAAAGTTTATACAATGAACAGAATCACACTAATTAAATTTCTGCATCTTTTTTACAAATTTAGGCGCCAACCCCGCTGTGTGTCAAATACTTTAAGTACCGCCCCTGACTACTATGTCCTAAACATTTAAATAAAAAACTAGTACACTTTCCTAACGACACAATCACAAAGAGCTAACGGATCAGATATTTAATCAAAGACAATGAAACAGCACCTACTGTAGTCATGCTGATCCATTAAACACTCCAGCAAACATGCGCTAATTGAGTGTACTCGGGGTGGCGGCTCCACGTTGTGTAGAATTCCACACCTGAAAGAAGACAAAAGACAGGACTTATGAGGGTCCAAGCGTCTGCTTAAATTTCTCGAAAGCCACACAGTTAGCTGAAGTAAAGAATATTGACTGGACATTTGAGTTCATATGACAGCTGCACGCATACTTAACGAGCAAGCACACACCGCCAAAATTTGGCGGGAATAATTTATGTCGTGCTCTTTCTGTTTCATGACCTGCTGTGGTCATTTAGCTGGACGTATTGTTTATGGAGATGTGGAAACAACGCGTCAAAAAATGGCGTAGGAAAAACGTAGAAAAAAATCCAGTAGACTGAAATTAAACTAATTAATTTAACAGCAGTTTATCACAACATGTTTTATAATGTAAGGATATTTTTTTTTCCATAACTTGTCGTGGTAACGTATTACAACACAATAAAATTTTTTAAAATTGCTATTACTCCTCCCCCGTATCCGAATCATTATTTAAGGAGTATCGGCTGGAACGGCTAAATTCGCGAGTTTACTGCAAATTGTAAACCGACATCCGTTCTTTTCCGTCATACTCACCCGAATTAAAAACTGAAAATTCAAGAAATTACCTCTAGAACCATGGCAAAAGCGACCAGGTTCCGGGAATCAAAACTCTGGTGGCGTCAGGTGTAGTCCGACCCCGCTGTAAACAAGCACCTCTCACTTCCTGCTTTGGGTTAGGGAAAGCAAAAGCACGAGGATGGGTAATCCCCGCCACATAAACTGGACCTAGTAACAGTGAAGTCTTAAACACTCACTCCCAAAGACAGCATTTTTTTATTTATTTTTTTTTGTTTAGACAAATAATCCGTTTCAAACCCTTGATGTGTATAATTACGATGATATAAAGTATTTAGATTCAAGATGCAACATCCTAAAAAAATTGCTCCAATCTTTTGCCGAATATCATCACCAACCAAGATCTGCTTACTCGGAGCAAGCAAGAGGACATGCACACCACATATCTGGCAGACGCTGGAGCAGGGTTGGCCATGTCCTCAGAAGAGACCCGAAAAGCATCACAAGAACAGCTATGCTATAGGACCCGAAGAAAACACAAGAGAGGCCGACCAAAAACAACTTGGCCGGAGACTGTGGAGGCTGAGATGCAAAGAATGAACCAGAGTTGGCACTGTACAAATGATTGGCCGCCGAACCGAGCAAAGTGGAATCAAATTTGTTGTTGCCCAACAAGACGCCACTAGGCCGTAATGCCACAGACTAGCTTTGACGGTCGTCGCTAAGGACAATTTTTTAAATACTTTCACCTATTTTCCTGAGTTCATCCTCGTTGAGAGCAGAATAAGAGGGTCTTATAAAACATTACGTCTCATCCTACATGATACATTCGTCCAGACCAAAATAGTAGCCAGCAAGAAAACTGATAAGTTTTTATTTCTCACATTCGGTGAATTTCAATAGCAGGACAGGACAGGTCCAATAAACAAAACAAAACAAAGCTCCACGCTGCATTGCAAGGATTTCATTAGATTCCAGTTCCACAAGTTTTTATCTGCGCATTTTCTAGTCGCAGCATCACTCAGGATTAAGCCCAGTCCTGTGTATCACAACCAGCACAACGACTTCAGTCGTGCACATGGAGTTGGTTGCGTAATGACACTTCCAACCAACTCGGATAGTCCCTCTCCAGCTATCTATTCTCAAACCATCTGTCATTAGAGGTTTATCAGATGAGTTAGTACACTGCCTTAGCTGAATACTATACGATTGTGGCTCTAAGTAGAGCTGTTAGTAGTCATATGTGACGAGGACATTCAAGTGCTTTAGTATCGATACAGAGGTTCATATGCCATCTAGACAGTGTAACATGAAGCTGGGGTGAACCTTCAACTATTCCTTTGTTCCCCGTCGATTCCGCTACTACGGCATCCAGATTTGTTTTCTGCTTTCAGGAGGTTGGCAAGGTGTTCCTAGAAATGGTTTTGCGGTTTAGGTCCTTAATTTTTAACCTGAGTAGTAACATGTTAAGACTGGACATAGCTTGTATTTTGGTGCAGAGCGCAGACCTGGCACACATTGATCGGTAGTCACGCTAGACATTGTGTTGCATACCTTAGCGCACAAGGCCGCGCCAGGCGGCCGCGCCACAGAGCCCCAAAAAGATGCCAGTGATTGGACCCTATAATTATGGATTGTTAACGTCCTTTACTCTTTAGGCATGAGGGAAAATGAAAAGATCACTTGCCAGTATTGCTTCAGGTAGGTTGTCTTATTAATATACTGAGATATAGGTGTTAGAGTAGCGTATAACCTGTCCGTTCGCTCATGATTGTGGTCGATAGTAGTCATTCTGTGTTAAAGATTACGACACGGACAGTAAGACAACCGATTGATTTTGGAACATGGAAAGCTAAAATAATCGCCTTCCCCCCAGGCCGTGTTGTAATAAACAACTACAAGGAAATATCATCTGGGAGGAAACTATAAGTATAGATTTGTGAAGTAGTGAGTTTGTAAGCATGACAGTCGAAATGAAGAAGCGAAATTCTTATATCGTCATGAAAGACGGGCAAATGAATTTGTACATGGCCTCTGAAAGAAGAAAAATACATCTCTATCATTGCAGAATTTTTCTACAGATGAGGGTAGTGAGGGACAAAAGACCCCCCTACCGATATCAGACCCTGATTTCGTGGTTGGATTTGGAAGTTTCTAGAAATAAACCACTTCCTTCCAGAGTTTTTTTCCAACGAAAACCACATGGGCAAAGTGACTGAAAATGTCGTTTTATAATCCTGCAACATTTTGGGAATTCTATCACGCTGCATTTCCAGATCGGTCAAACTCCACGGAACCTTTTTTTTTCTTCGGTGAAACAAAAATTTAAATTCGAATTTTCCTTTTCTTCTTTTCTTATATTTAACAAATAGCCAACCGTTACGAAACCTTTTTCACCCTTGAATACCAAATCGCAGGAATGCGGTTGTTCAAACTTTTCAAATCTGTGTTATTTCTCTCACCTTATTTTTACTTTTAAAAAACCAAAAATTGAAAAAGAAGACAAAAAAAATAAAAACACTTACGTGTCCCCGCAGCGATAGACTAGACAACCAGACATATCCCCTAGCCGTCCTCCGCCCCTCCCACCCACAAAATCCTCTTCCTGCCTTCAAACAAAACCCAACACCCCGCACCAACTGGCCACAAAAACTCATACCCCAACCCACCCCCCCAACTCAACACACCCACACTACACAACAACCATCAACTCGCAACAACCAATCACTAGCTTCGTTTGCCTCTCCCCACCAGCCACCCCTAAGCATAGAATACACCATTCTCAAGGTCTTCCCATCCTACTTCTTCCTTAACATAGATCTCCCAGAATCTCCCTCCCTTCTACTCCCCCCTCCCCCTAGTTTTAACTATTCTGTAGATAAGCTGTCAGGAGCATCCAAAACACAAAACGCAACTGGAAATAAGTTGTAAGATCGCTATTTGAGAAACTCAACTGGAAAACTGCGATTCCACTCTTCCTACAGTAACCTCTGCCTGCTACACCAAAAAAAACCCAACATTTTCTTCCGATGAAGACTGATGCATTAGAATGAGAACGGAGTTGGACAGCCTAAATATATCTCTCCATGCTCCAGATACGGACCCTTTTTCTTAACGAAGCATGTTGCCTCCCCTCAGCTTGTATCCCTAAAACCATTTGTGTACATTGTCTGCCCGAGTGAAGTCTGCGGTTCAAGTCGCAAATCTGGTTCATGACGGGTTTCACAATCTCGTCACACTGGTCAAGTGTAGTGGTTTGATGGTTACCCTTTGTAAAATGATGACTATTTCTACGTGTGATGCATGAGGCAATCAACCCTTGAAGAGGCTCCTGAGGATAAAATGTAGCTGTTGAATTGTCAGAAGGCCCTTCTTTGCTACCTACTACGACCTCACACTTATCTTTTTTTACTAATGAATGTGGCAAAGTTAAAGGTCGAGGGTAATGATATGTAATGTGTTGAGGTAGTTTTTCAGACACACATACAGATATTTATTAAGTCTAATAGTATTAGTAAGATGTTATAATACACGGTACTAACTCAGTTGTGTAAAATTTTGATAGTAAATTTTCTTACATTTATTTGTTCTGGACCAAGGTTTTAATTTTGGCCAGAACATATGAAAGGTTTTAGAAATTATGAAAAAATTGCATGGATATTACATAATAAAATGCAAGGTGTGTACATATATGTTACTAGACTAGTTAATTTTATTATTGGGTTATAGTAGTAATCTATTGTGGAGAACTTTTCATGGATGTGCTGTTGGGTGGCCTCATCACTTCCCTGTCTATGGCGCTTACACAGTGCCTAGTTAATTGATGGAATTTTTATGGGTGTGTTTTTCTAATTAAGTTGAGTTGGTGAACTCCTCAGCAGACCAGGCGCTCACTTAACTTGAAGGTGTATAGCTCTTGGTTGCTGAGATCTGGTGGCCCCACCTCTATGTGCTTGGGGCAATATCAGATATCTGGTGGCCCCACCTCTCCGTGCTTGGGGGCAATATCAGAAATATGGTGGCCCCACCTCTCCGTGCTTGGGGGCTAGATTAGGCTGCACGGCCCAAATATTACTGCACGGGTCCCCTCTGGTAAAAATTCAACTACATCATTTGACACCCGCCATTGGTGCCAACTGAAAACTCACAGCTCTGCAATCAAAAGTATTAATCATAACCCGTGTCAAAAATTCTATCCTCTAACCATTGCTCAGACACAACACTACACAACAACAACACCACATAGACGGGTCAGATCTTTCTGACCAAACAACACATCTTACCAAGTTGGTTTCACATAGGATAAGTTCTCCCAGACTACCGATTCTGAAATATGTTTCATTAGTTTCCCTGCCATAAAATTTAGGATAGGTTGATATGTTTCACTGATCTCAAACACTTGATCTGTCACTTCCTAATCCTTGATGGAGTGTTATGTAATTATTATTGTCTCTAGACCCTGAACTGGGGGCGGGGTGGTCTAGAGCGAACCCCTTACTTGTTGTAAGGGAACAGATTATGCGTTTGCAGTATCAATATCACTCGAAAAACCTTAAACAAATATTAAAATGTACAAAGAAATAAATTTCAGTCCTATACAGAAATATGAATATAGTACCAGTTAAATAAATGCTAGCAAAATCTCAAGCATGAGCTGCTGGCACTTATGATGGCGTCCCTCTAAATACTTCAATAGCTTCTGGGAATTTACACCACTTGATAACTTCACTGTGTCTACAAGGGACAGCTAATACTGAATGGCACAAAATGCGCGTCTGAGCGGCACTGGTTAATATCTTCATCTATGGCACCAATCAGCTGCCTTTTCTTTTTTCAAATTCAAATATCCTACCATACACACAAAGTCATTTCATGTCAGACCTCAGTCAAGTATGCCATTATTGTCTGTTGTTCCGTCCGTCTCTACTTGCGTTTCACACAAAAAAACACACTTGTTTTTTGAACCAACCCTGCTTTTCCCCTACACAATTCTGCCTTTAAAGTTATTTTTAGCCACAATTCACCATCCCACCCCGTCTCTTCATTCCCACTACGATTTTAGCACTTGCGTCTTCAAGCCACAACTTTTGAAAATTAGTGACATGTTTTTATCCCACTGCAGACGTTCGCTGATAATGAACAACACAGTCTTTTGTCAATATCTTTCGTATTATCTGTCCGTCTGTATAAAAATGAAAACCAGTATTATTTCACTGCTCAAGATAGGCCATCCGGCCAGCTAGGTTTTATATTCACCTAAACATTATTATTAAGAAAATGTGACTTTTCCAAATATTTTATCTAGAATTTTCTGGAACGCGCTCATACTCTGCATTCTCAAATAAACGGGCTAAGTTATAGCAAAAAGCGTCCAATAAATCGACTAATGGCGTATAATATCCAAGGTCCCTTTTGTCGATTTCTTTACTTTATGGTTCAACTTTGGGGGACGTGACTTGTTTCCTCCTTTCCCCACCATATTTGCGTGCCCTTGTAGCATAGCTAGTTTCAAGCATCGCGTTTCAGTAAGATTTTTCTGTTGATCGTTATGCCTTCAAGGCCTACAAATTTTATTTCCATGGCGGGTGATGGACCCGCGGCGTGGGGGCGATCATGTATGCCTAGCAGCTTACGCATTAGTTTTTATCCTTACGTTGTATCATTGGAGATATTTTAACGTTGTATCATGTTAAATTTTGTGGACAGCAAAGTCTAGTGGAAGCAAACACGTCCCTGGAAAGTATCGTGGAGGTTAAATTGGCGATGAAAGGTCCAGCGTCATATTAAGACACCGTCTTCTGTATGTGTCTAGCTTGACTGCAGGTACTTATACCACTCACTTTGTTCCGCAGTAGCACCACCAATGGTACCCGCAAACAAAAATCTCTTTCGGGATAACCGACTTCTGGATAAGAGAAATAGTTAGGCAACTTGATTAAGACGCCTCTTGCAGTGTCTGGGTGTACTTTACAATAGACTCCAACTATGACTTAGTTTTCAGATTCCTAGAATTCCGGGCTTTCCGTATTAATAAAGGTCGAGTTGTCGTTGGGTAAATTCACAAGATACTCAAACACGTTGTCCAGTCCTTTAAAAGTGGAATCCTGATCGTATTCCTTATTCTAGCTTGTCTGACTGTCTTTTTGAAGAGTTGAAATTTCACAGTGCGGTAAGCTCACAAGACTCTAAGGTTTAACGCGACGTTGAGTCCACATCCAGACTGCTACTATATGACAAGGCTCCAATCAGAAATGTTGTTGTTTTTTTTTTTTTACTTCTTCAAATGCCAAGCCAAAAGCATGCAAGATGCGTATTTTCCCCTTCTCTCACGAAAAATTACTGCATAACAAACGCAAAAAGTAAATGGGTTGGTTACAGTCACCATATATGGTATGCCATATTCCGTCTATGATCGATCATGTTTACACTCATGACTGCATAATATACCATAGGTAATCTCTTTCAAGATGGATAACTATTCTTCCCACAAGTCTTGTCCGGAAACGATTATGACATTCACCCGGCCCAGCAAACATTGACAACAACTTGGTCCGATAGAGACATTCCCAGCGATAAGATAATCGACTGTGGTCATCCCAATGTTGTTTACTTATTAATCGGCCGCATCCATGCACGGTCTGGCAGGAAAATGTATAACACATTAGTAAACAACACTTCTGTCTACCGATCCGAGATATGGGTTCAAACGAAAGGGGTTGATTACCCTAATCAGCACAATATGGGAACTGAAGTCCCGATATAACAAGAATAGAGGGAAGGAAGTGTAAACAATAATTAAGTACAGAAAATGTGACGTAGCGCAATAATGTCGGCGATAAACATGAAGGCTAGGAAAAGAGAACGGACAATTATGTCACTGTATCTAGCATGATGTATGCGTGTAGCAGTACTTGCACTTCTGTTTGTCTGTCATCAGATTATTTGTAATTATGTCCACCTGTTTGCGCGCAGAATAACCAATACCTTTTTAATGTAACTTGCTCTAACTCAGGGGTCGGCAACCAATCAATCTCTATCTACCGGTAGATATCAGTGGTTCATTTAGTAGATCTTTAGGGGGGGGGGGGGGGGGGAAAAAATACTTTTTTTTTTAATCTAGGGAAATTTCAGACTAATCTCTCCCGCGGGCATTTAAAATCTGGGTGTGCCCTAGTTCAAAGGCACTTTTCTCGCACTCCCAATGAAAACTCTACAGCTGGCTACTAAAATATATTCGGCTTGAAATTAACCATACATGCGTACACACATGTGGTAGATTTTAGAGGACTCATGGTTACTAAAGTAGATCCCACAAGCTCCTGGGTTGCCGACCCTACGTTAATCCTTATGGCAAATATTGCGCGTCCACTTATTCTCATAGCCCCGTCCTCGTGTAGTCCCGAGGGGTCTCCGAAGAGACAAAGAAGGAACAGGCTTACTGCCCCCTCAGCTGAATGTTCTTCCTCTTAAAAAATTCTTCTTTTTCCAAGATCTCCTATTTGTGCATCAAATTTTACACGGCAGAACGCCTTCATACTTGCAAAAGTTCTTTCGATATAAATACTGCTCATATTTTATACGTGGCGACCTACTTTTGGACCTTGCAAAACCTCGAACTGACATCATTCCGAATGTTGTTTTAGATTATGCATGGTGGTTTAGCATGGAATTCCTCTACCCCAAGTCTGTCCAAAAACTGATAATTTCAACACCACATTCAAAAGACATCTGCATTCACCATGTCATGAAATCTTTGTACACAACGATTTAACGACAAATTCCTGTTTCAGGTTATTTCGAACGATTTCCACGAGCATTTAACTATTCATTGTTATATTTTTATTTTTAAATTTGAATTATTTTATATTAAGTAGCTCTATAGCGTGACCTCATCTCTCTCCTCTCTCTCTCTCTTCTCTCTCAATCTCTCTCCATCTCTTCTCTCTCTCTCTCTCTCTCTCTCTAATGTGTGTGAATGACTATGAGTAAATAACTTGCTGACTAGTTTCTGATTGTGATATTTCTTAATTGATCCTGCTGAAGTGTTAAAATTTTAATTTTTACCACTGTAGAATGTTATTGCAGGGCAGAAATGTAAAAAGGCAATTATGCCTATTTCTTACCCTATGAAATAAATATTTTCGTTCGTTCGATCGTTCGTTCAGTGCATGTCGTACAAGGAGGATAATATGAGGTTTGTTTGTTTATGTGCTGGTAAACCTCGTCATATAAAACAAATCGCCACAGACACAATCATTGTACAGCGCCTGTAAACTGCTTGGTGCATACTTCCTGCATGGGGGGGGGGGGGGGGGGGGGGGGGGGGGGGAATAGGGGGGGGGAGGGGGGACTCAGCTGCATAATATCGTAATGCTCTGTAAGGAACACAACCGCAGATGATGATGATGATGATGGTGGTTGGTGATGATAATGATGACTCATTCTCTGTCAACAAACTTTTCATCATTTCTAGTATTTACACACGCACAATTTATACAAGCACACAGTGTACGAATTAAAACTCACAAGCCAGTATTTTGATACACACTAAACATTAACCAGTGTACAAGAGTAACAAAACAGTACCACTTTGAAACCGTCCTGGATCCATTGTTTCCACATGGCATAAAAATTGATGCCTTGGACACGATTTATATGTTTGTTACGTATAACATCTGAGTTGTTTGTGTTTTACTTATTTAGGTCGTCGTGAAAATGGTACACATTGGCTGTTGAGTCGGCCAGTCGTGTCCCTGGACCTCCTCATCGTAGAAATAAAACGACGCAGTACTTTTCCAATACCCGGTTATTTGCGAGAGTCTCCTTGCAAACCCCAGTGAAATAACGGGAAAATCCTGTCGAACACGGAAACATTGAATCCTATGGGGAAAAGGTAGGTTTACGTTCCTGAGGGAAACACGTTTCACCACACACTTTTGCATACCGATCCCACCATCAGCGTTTGCCCACTCCTAGGTGGACTTCACCGAGGATCTAGGGTTTTAGTTTTTTGGCCCGTCTAGGTGTTCATTTTCCTTCCTTAGTTTAAGAAACCACCACCTAAATCCGATCATATATAGCCCAAAAATCGTCCCAAACATAGCTCAAGTCACCGTTATCTAGGTTGTTTCCCCACATTCAGCGTGGCAACGGTGATCACCACCAAACTCATCATTTTGTTGAAACCTTCATGTTAAAAACGGTTTTATTTCATTATATTGGGTGCATTATATAAAATGTATTTTATACACTGTATTCTTTCGTAGTTAGTACAGTATGTAAAATCTTGTTGGTGTACCAATACTCCTAGGACAGGCGGTTTTCAACCTGTGCGCCGCGGCGTCCTTGGTGCGCACATGACTGACGGTCAGTTGGGCCGCCGTTTGGTGGGCGTGGCAATTTTTTTTGTATTTATGCGTAAAGAAAAAAAACTCAGAGCGGAAGGAAATTATCATTATTTGGTGTTTGTCAACCTGCGGGACCCCAGAGCAATAGAAATTTCACTTTTTGACGTTGGCCAGCCTTTGGAAGTCACGCTCCCCCCGACCCTGCCTATTCAAACTTTAAGCGCATCTCACACATGTCAGTGCTAAGTGCTTTCTGGGACACTGACTTTCCAGTTTAAACAGTTGTTTACCTCTGTGATCTCTTTTTGAAAAGATTTGAACTTCGTTGAAATAAGTCTCATGCAAGGTAAGTGAAAATCATTTGATTCAAACTTATTGACTAAATTTTGGGCCTTCAAAAATAAGCATCTTCTTTGGAAGAGAGAAAAAATCAATGAAGGAGGGAGAAAGGAGGGGAATTTGGATTACTCTTCCCAGCAGTTCGCAGCAGTTTCATTACAGACAATTGAAATAGATTTTAGTGCAGATATTGTTTCTATAGTTCAATGTAGGCGTATGCCTCAACTCAGTATATCATTTTGAAAATAAATACTTATCCTGAAAACTGTGACAGGTTTCAAGTGGGTTCAAAAAAATCCCTTCAGTAAAGTGATGCTCCTTCGGAACTTCAGTACTGCTCAGAAGAGGAAGAACTGATAAGAACTTTCATCACGTACTTCTTCACTACCAACATCCTAAGTTTTTCCATTCCGTGGGCATTGCCAAAATGTTGGTATTTCAGTAAAACAGGAGTTTCCAAAGCTTGAGCTAAAGAGGAAGCAACTGAAGTATATTAAATTCCTTTTGTAATTCTTCTATCGTTATCTGCGAGGCTGGGTTTTTCAGCAGTTGGCTGTCATAAAAACACAAGTTCAGATCAAGACTTGTGTGATGTGGAGAGAAGGGAAATGAGAGTAGCTGTATCTCAATTGGTGCCAAGATTTGGACAAAGCTGTGTAAACAACAAGCAAGTGCTGCCCGTAAATCACACATGATTAGTTACTTGTGGGGAAAACTGGTATCTGGTTCGGGTTTTATTTTTCTTCTCTCTATAGCCTGTTTATATTTTTCCGTCGGAAATTATTTGAGAAGATCAGAACAGGAATGATAGGTGAATATTTGTATATGCATGAGTTGCGTTGCTTCCATTCATTGACACACCAAATAAGAAAGCTGGTCGTTGTGCTAAATGTTGGAGTATATTTGTGCCCAGTAAATTTATGAAGCTGTTCTCCGTTGAACAGAATATAGGGACAGAATAGACTGAAAATGTCCCCTAACGTTTGTTCTTAACGTTAGGTTGTATTATAAAGTTTGTGTTTTACTGGGATATTCTTCCCCTCCACCCTCAGCGTTGTTATTTTACTTTGAGCCATTTGTACGGGTTTCAGGCTTCGGTTTTAACATTTTAAAATTGGGGAAGTAGCTCGCGTAAGTAGTAAAGGCAGAACTCATAAAGTCTCTTGATACTGAATTTTAAGTAATTCAAATTAACAAATCTATTTGTAGTGATGTAATGTCCTGTAGAATAAATATCAATGGAACATTTATTTAGATTCCTCCAAATATACATACTGTAACCGTAGTTCAATGCTACGCAGTTCCAATTTTTGCCCAATTTACTCTTAACATCAAATGGCTAAATCAACTAGATAATACTAAAATCCGATTTTTTTTTTATTTTTTTTTTTCAAAAACCAATACTTTTCTGTAGCATAAATTCTCAATAATGAAATGTCTCATCAATGTCCGGTCCCCTAATTTTCGAACAAGGACATAATACACTTGTCCTACTATGTAATCGAAGTCAATTACTAATCCGAAGATTTTTACCCACCTGATAAATAGATCCATACTGACTACAAAAATAAGTCCTGTAATCAGAACCTTGACAATATCAGTCTGTGAATACTGTTAGAGAATAACCGACACTAAGCTGACAGCCGTGGCATAGGGGCCAGGGTCGGGTCAGGCCATTATTCTCCATGTTTGAGTCTCAACTAATGATGGTTTGGCCTGTCCTGCAGAATGGGAGAAATCGGCTACCAACGACAAGCATGGAAACAAAGAGCCAGGGAACCAGACCTCCAGGACGAACCAGCGTCCCAGAGTACAACATAGACAATCTTGAAGGACCGAGACTAGAATGGAACCAGGCCAGGAGGAAAGACAGCGATCAGAATAGTAAGACGCCTCTCTCTTCCAAACAAATAGCACCTCTACACCTCACGGCAGAAGGGGAACGACTAAGTAAGTAAGTAAGTTTGAGTCTCTATGACTTTACAAAAATCTTGGTTAAGAACAGCCCTGCTAGGGGTTGGCGGTCCATATATCTAAACTGTTCTAAGACTGATGGGGGAAGTTCTTGTGATTAGTCCTCTACCCGGATATCTTTGGGATAATCTTTTATTGGCTAAAACCGCTATTAAGATATAGACCCACTAGTTAAGTCCATTGTCATATTTACGTCACAGTTACTAAAAACAAGTTACATGTGATAGCAAAAGGTATAACATTTTATTCGAGTACATTAATTCTTTTAGATATTTCAGGTCTCGTATTAATTCCTGTAAATGTCTAGAAGGCTTTTTATTTTAAAATGTCAATAATAAGCTTTTGTGATAATTGACGTCATCAATTAATGTAATAACTTGTTACTAAAATAACTTATAGGATAATTGCTAACTACAAAGAGGTGGGCGAATCGATAACTCCGATGTTTCGAGACAGCGGCTCAATTAATTATACAGTGATCGAAACAGTGTTGCGAAAAAAACAGTTGTCGACACACTTGCCCTATAATAGGGGAGAAAGAGTCTCTTATAAACAGAACCCGGGGCGGGTAATACATTGATTGTGTGAGACCAATTTTCTCATTTATTTTTACTGACTTGTGGTGAAAATCTATGCGTATCGTGTGACCACAATCAATATTTTTACACAAGTCTTCATTATGATGAAATAAAACTAGAAATGATGAACTGCAGTAAAAGGGAAAAAATAATTAAAAAAAAAACAACAATAATAAAACAACAGTAAATAAAAAATAACACATGATATCAAACTAGAGGAAGCTAGTTTTGGTAGAACAAATGGATTCAAATCCACACACCGAGTAGGCCTGACACAGCTATCAGCAGAGAGCTAATAAAGTGTACATTTAAAATTTATAACGAACACACGGAACACTTTAAACTTTAAACATAGTGCCCTAAAACATTGTACTAAAAACTGCAGCACTGGCCACTATTTTTCAGTGTCTATTACTTCTCAGGCATAAATAATATCCACTTTGTAACAATCAAGTTCATCGTAACACATTCCATGAACAAATTTGACATGTTTGATATTCCAATACTAATGTTTCCGAACGGTTTTAACTCAAATTTTAACAAAGGCCCCACGAACGGTTGATAGGACTGTGTGACTGTGTGTCTTGCAAAACAGCGAGGCAGGAACAGGAACGGAATAACTGTGTCTAAACAACATGTTGTCAAGGACTCCGTGCAGTCTTTCTGTGTGCGTACACTTTCGGTACTCTATGCTGTTTCGAACACTGCACACACAGTTTTTTTTCTTTGATCCTTAGCCGCGAACCGATCAAAGCAGTCAGTGGCCATCGGCAAGAAAGCTCAGTCGCGAATCGTTCGTAACTAAACTGAGTCGAACAACCAATTGATTCCAAACTTTGCTGGGTCGGTGGGCCATCACCTTCGTAACAGTGCCCCAACTCAGGTTCATTCCTTTGGCATGCTTTCACAAGCCTCACAGTCCTCAGCACTGAAGCGACTGGTCTTTTGGGTACGGCACACAACATCTGATTCGTATATAGTGGCCTTCGAGGGGTAATCGGACTACCAAGCATAGCTGTTCTTTGTGATGGCATGGAAGTCTATTCTGAGGGACATGGGGACCTACCATGCTACGCGTTTCTAGTGACAGCTATGATTGTAAGTGCATGTACAACATGTGCTTGCTACGAGTAGCAGAATCTTAGGACAATCAACATGTTGGTATTTGGCCACACTCTAGTAGCTCATCTCTAATTCCTAGATCTGCTGTGGTTGGTTATACAGTCTGAGGTCATATAGTGGTAGTTTGTTTCTATGATAGTGGAATTACAAACATTCTGTACCGTGTTTCGATGATACACGGTGGACTTCACTATCCAGTATCTACCCCAGCCTTAAATGGGTTATCCTGATAGATTGGCTACCATTGTGTTAGGATAGTCAAACCACGCATTTTTCGGTTCGTGATGAACTCAGTCTTGAATCCAGGCCTCTTATATTCTGAGAGCATAGGTTAACAGAGATGTCTCTAACCAATTCACTGCCACTTTAACAAAGGCAGTTATCGCGTTGCTTACCTGGGACTACTCTCAATTTAGCTGATAGGCCATTATCAGTCATTAGAACCAAACGCGCGTAGAAACGTACCGTATTGTAATGTTGCGAACGAAGAACGAACGAACGATAATCTTTCCCACCACCTTTAAAGCGAGGTTGTACTTTCAACCTGTGGTCCATGAATGTCTGATCTGCGCAAGGGTCCGTTTACCTTTACCAAAGAAGCCCGTGAAAAATAAAATATTTAATTTGCTTTTTTATGTAGCATCTTTCAAAGGAAGGGAACCAATAGAATCTTCATCTGGGAACAGATGTTCTAAAGTCCGCGTCGATACATAAGGTGTCATCGTTAACATCATCTAAGGGACCCAACAGCCTTTTAGGATCAATTAATGGGACACGCTCTCTCTTACTCGGATTCAGCTATCAAAGGGTCGCACGAGAAGCCTTCATCGGACAATCATAAGCACGCTCCACTAGAACCTTTCTATGCGGAAAACATATCAAAGGGGCCACGAAGTGAATTCATTTCGGACATGTGGTAATCCAAATGTGATTAAGTGTTAAAATGTGGTTATTTACCACATTTAATTCACTTGTAATTCCCTAGCGTTTTAAAACTATCGAGAAACAACATAACCGCGTGCAGATAATTCTTTACCATCGTTTCAATTAATGGTCATCCAAAACCCCATTAGGTATCAATCACAAGAAGAACCGCTTCTGAGCTGATTGGATGATTACGCGTGACAGATGAGTGACACCAATTAGAATTCATCATTAGAATTTCATTAGTAGTGAAATTATATAATATGATCTAGAGTTTAAATGTTCCATGTGACCCTAAAACAACAGACGTCAGACAAATAACAATAATGTTAGCAGCAATTTTGCCTTTAAAGATGCGCGAATAATAAATTGCAAAAACAAATAATCGGGACTTTGTGCCACAAAGCATTTTCTTGCACGACAATCAACCGGTGGAGGGCACAAACCCTTTTTACACCGACCATATCCAAAGCGGAAAACATGTACAAGAGTGGATAGGATAGTAGCATTTTTTTACAAGATAAAAATGTTGTTTCTTCCTATTTAGGTACCTATCAAATAACCAGCATCTTTAATTTGGTGCCAATTACACTTTATTTGTTGAGGGGCTTCCTCGATTAGGACTTCGGTCCTCATTACTCATTTCAGTGATAGGAGTTAATGTGTGCTAAACTTCTGATGCCTTCAAACCCAAAGTTTCCTTCATAACACGGTTGGGTCCTAATAGACTAAATAAACATTAATTACTATATATTCGTAGCCACGGACCGGTACAAGCCTTACCCATAATTATTTATTCATGTGTTTCCATCCACTGGGCATACTAAAGAACATATAATTCCTGATGTTGACAACGCAGCAACTAGATTTATTCAAACAGTTGTGTCCGCAGTTCATCAAAATCGGCACTCTCCATAGATGCCAGCCGAAAGGATGTACCATCATCTAATTTGCTTTTTTTACATATTGTGTAAACATTGATCACTAGCAACCAACGGGTTGATCAGCAATAGGGGATGTTAAATCTCTCCCTTATTTTCAACGTGTGAACGTCTCCAGACAACGTCTTAACTTCATTAACGATTGTTGCGTGAAAATCGTTTTGCTATACCAGGAAAAAAACTATGGACCACAGACTTTGACGCGGCCACCTGACGGTAATTAATTATTCGATATATAGGCTGTACTGGGGCTTTTCAGAATTGGGCAACCCACCTGAAGCATATACTCAGGAACTAATTGTATAGTTTGAACAAGCGGATCTCAAGGATAGATTTAACAGCGAATAATACGACGACATGGAGTTGAGAGATAGAGATTTTATTTTGTGTTGAATTATTTATGAGACATTAGCGAAGAGAGAGGAGAGATTACTAGCTCTGCTTGGGTTACTTTTAGTAAAAATCATTGGCTAATCCTAACCTTATCCCTATTTTTTTTTCGTCTAAAACGGCATCTTTTGCGTCTCCAGTTTAGCTGAGTTAATAAATTTAGTATGGAACTTTGCTCTTCATATGCTATTCTCTCCTGTAACCAGTGGCTGTATCTTTTGACCTTTGAGTTACTTCTAAGCCTTCTTGGGTAGATCTCATTTTCAATATTTGCAACAAGGGCGAGTGGACACGTATATTTCGGTTATTTTCATATATCTTTGAAAACCATTGCTTTTAGTTGATTTTCTACGTATATGGTTGTGTTGTAAAGTTTGAATGATAAATCAAAAAACACATCAAAAGAACTTAACTTTTCGTGGTGGTCATGCTCCCCACACCCATTTTTAACCACATAACCATAGTTCTTAGTTTCTTGGGTCGTGTCTATTTGTTGTCACTATAATTGTTTGTGTGGTAGTCACGTGTTAGTAACCTAAGTTACCATTTCATATAGGGACTTAGAACGGTTGTCTTATACTAAAATAATAGTTGTATAGAGTAGCTGGACTTAAGAAACTACTCTTCCAGAGACAGATTCATTCTTTCTTCCGCCTATTCTCCTCGTGGAAATCTAATTTCTTACACCTTGTATCGTCTTTTATTTACCACTGATCACCATTCCTGATGAAGATACGTGGACAGGATAAATGATCTTCTAACCCTATCTGAAAATAGCACGACATCTCTAAAACGTCATCATTCATCGCGTACCAAACACCTTGAGGCCCAAGTACCGATTGGACAACGAACTATATGCCAGGTCGTATCCTGTCTAATAGCTGATAAAGCTCAGGATAAGAGACTTACTTGTGTGTGACAACCCTTTCTGGATCATGACAAGGGTGACCTTAATCGCATTTACTGTCGACTTGTTGTGGACAAGATCCTACTTTAGATAGTAATTACCTGGTTGTTACAGACCATGAAAACACATTGTCTTGTAATAGTTTACAGATGATTTGAGTGAGTGCCGCCTGCCAGGCCATGGTGGATGCTTTCACTAACCATCGTCATGGGTCCTCAGGTGATCTCTTGCATCTACTGCGCAAAATTATTTTTAGGTCTTGAATTATTTGATCCACATTGGTGACCCATCCCATACATTTTTGTCCTTCTGAAAAGATTGGAGTCACGGAGCCAGCATGCAGTAACAAACAGATGTCGGGGTTTTTACATTGTTCATATACTGACACGTTCTCAGTGTTATTTTAGAGCAATATCAATAGGACTGCAGAATCGCTTAAACTTTTAAAAATATGTATTAATTCCTTTCAATAATAGATAATCCTGATTCAACTACAAAGTGAATCAGGAATCACAATCAAATGTAATCACAAGTTGGTATGTACACAATTTATTAGATAGGATCTTTGTACTGACATATAATATATTATTACAATATGTGTGTAAGTAGTGATGTAGTACTATGAGGTAATACTGGCTTTTAAAGCTAGTTGTTTTAATTTTGTCATCATGACTTCATGTGTTTGTTTCTGGGGGGAAATAATATTGGAAGGTTCACAGTTTCTTTTATTTGAAACAAATAACTGTCCCTCTTGATTTAATGTACAGTCAATTTTAGAGGGGGGTATACACAAGATTGAGCTGCTCTGGCCAACGAAATCTTAACTTCTGTGTGGCGGCAGGAAAACTGACCTCCTCTGCTCGCTTGCTTCACAGTTTTTTCTTGAGAAACAACACTGGTCGATATCTTGAACAAGGAGTATGCTACCAGCCTCTGGATTCAGCAAAACTCAGACCAGGTGCTGCTCTAATACTTCAGTACCACGGTCCCTGAAATAAGAAGGTTGTACCTCCTACTTCAGAACTAATTTATAATCTATTTCCACACTGAAGCACAATACATAACAAACACAGAGTTCAACGCGGTAGGCCAACTGTTAGCTTCTCATGTAACAATATACACCAGTATTCCTCTCCCTAATGGTTACAACGCCTCTGCAATTCCAGCATTATTTCCTTCTATTCAATAAGATAGGTGTCATAGTACTATTTGGCAATCCCATATATGCCTATACAGTTATGCTCCTCTCCGACAAGTTTTTTCATGGAGGAGCAATATCTAGGCTTTGCCTCATGTTTGCTACTGAACCACACACATACAGACATAAATTATCAATTCACATTCAATTTTTCATCTAAAAGATATCAAATATGTCAAGCTTACCACAATTCAAGGAAATATTAAACAAGTACGTTGACTGGCGATGAGTTATGGCACAATTCCGATCTGCCTCTGTCCCAGGCTTTTATTAGAAAAATATGAGCTGGTTCTCAACGCACTTGCTTCTACAAAGTTTATTTTCAAAAAGTGGCCCCGAACTGACGCTCCTAATTGACTATATCAAATGTTCTAACCAATGAGACCATGTTTACAAAAGCCTTTGAAAAAATTTACCCTTCCTACCGTTTCCATTAACAACCAGGAATAGTATTTGAATTCGACTGATCATGTGTCGCCTTACATATTATTCCAGCCAATCAAATCGGATCTAACGTGGTGGCCTCAGGCTAATGTCAGGATTTCAGACGTAAAACAGTATTGTGTCATGTTTCCTAATAAGCATTAAACATGTTTTTTAAAACCTTACCTCGTATTGGTAGTGTTTTTTGTCCCTGTTTATCTGAAAAAAATCCAGCCTGCATGCCTTTCGCGTGGAGTGGCATTAATTTTATATCGCGAGACGACGTGGTAGTATTGCATGCGTCCCTCCGTACATCTCTCTCTCTCTCTCTCTCTTCTAAGCCCGTCTGTCTTAGTTTCCGTAGTGCATAATGACATTAATGTAATATTAAATCTAGGTCATTAAGCAGTGTGCGTATCTCAAGGTTTTCTAAGAAACACAGTACCAGTTTTATTTTTAGAAACGCGTGTAGTGGATGCAGTAGGCTTTACTAGCAAACGTGAAAGCGTTACAATTATGCAGACGAAGTAGAAAAAGGGGATTTCTTGTTTTAGCCTAGTATGACGTTCTATAACACAGGCATACGCTATTGTGACCGCACTGTTCTTTTACCATTCTTCTTTCCTTTTATTGAATTAATTCGTTAGGCTTTACATTTACTTTCGAATTTATATATGTGGATTTAGAATTTCACGACAATGGCATAGAAAGACCTTGAGCTGATGGCACGTGACAGGAGCACTTGGCATATGTTTGTTGAAGACCTTTGCTCCTTGGGGAGCTAAAGAGTGATGAAAGAACTTACTAACATTAATACATTTGAAAATGAAGTTTGGCAGAAAGATGTGAAAATGTTTAACCTGAAATGCATGTCTTCTGTTAGGCAAGCCAGCTCCACGCCAAAAATTCCACAACGCTCCAACGTGAAATAAGACAGCATCACTTTCGTCCAGCAGCGATCGGTCATTGGTCATTGTGCATCTGTTAACCTGATGAAAAACAAATATATATATTTATATTTATATATTTATATATACTAGATATTCTAGCTCATACATTTGCTTTCATACATATAAAAAACTGGAGCGACTATGATTGTTTAGTTTTAAAACAACATGAAACCGTAATCAGATGCAGGACAAATTGAAAACACTCGATGAGAGTTCACAGCAATTGGGTCTAAAAATACACAGGGAAAAGACAAAAATAATGAGAATAAATGCAGGTAATGATAACAGGGTTGAACTTGAAGAAACACCAATACAAGATGTAGAATCGTACACATATCTTGGCAGCATATAGACAAAGTTGGAGGGACAGAGTGATATCAAAATAAGAATACAAAAGGCAAGAGGAGCTTTCATTGCATTGGGAAATATATGGAGATCAAGAGAAATCGGATCCAACACGAAAATAAGAATCTTCAACTCAAATGTGAAGTCAGTCCTATTGTATGGCTCTGAGACATGGAGAACAACAAAGACAACAACCAAAAAGCTACAGACTTTCATAAAGGGGTGCATGCGTAGAATAGAGGGATTAATATGGGATGACAAGGTTACCAACGTGTCAATGATGACAAGAACTAGACAAGTGCCAGTGGAACAAGAGATGAGAAGAAGACGATGGCGATGGATAGGATGCACATTGAGGAAATCTGTTGATAGCATTACAATGCAGTCCTAATTCTGGTAATCCCTGGGCAAGAGAAGCAGAGGTAGACAAGAAGCACTTGGAAAAGAGAGTTGGAAACAGAGGTGAAAATGATAAGGAGAACGTGGAAAGAACTTGAGATGATGGCACGTGACAAGAGGACTTGGCATGTGTTGAAGACCTATGCTCCTTTGGGAGTGGAGGATTATGAATGAATGAAGAACCATGCGGCATAGCGCTGAGCAATGGTTAACCTATATCCTGTCCGTCGCCTTTTGTGAAGGGATTTAAAGCAATGGTTTTTAACCTGTTCAACCCCCCAGCTGAGTTAATTCAGCGAATTCCTCTTATACAAGGTAATTGTATAGCTCTTTTTAGAGGTAAATATATATATATATATATATATATATATATATATATATATATATATATATATATATATATATATATATATATATATATAAGATATTATATATATATATATGGGAGCCGCGCTGGTGTAATGGCTTCGGCGTTGTACTGGCGACCAGGTGTTCATGGTTCAAACCCGGGCGTCAGCGTTTGAAGAAATGTTTACGGCTGGAAATTTGACTGAATAGCCTGAACGGCTCCTGTGATAAACCCTCTGTGGATGGGAAGGAGCGAAGCTCCTGACCGGGTTGGAAGGAAAGTCCTCAGGTTCCCCAGCCTCGCAATGACATGTCATTGGGCCGAAGGGCTGAAAGCCCAAGTGCCGCTGGTTAAGGAAAAAAAAAAAAAAAAAATATATTATATATATATATATATATATATATATATATATATATATATATATATATATATATATATATATATATATATATATATATATATATACATATATATATATATGTATATATATCGTAAATTTTAGATAGGAGTATTAAGACTTGGGTTAGGTCCCTTCTGAATAGGCTGGAATGAGTGATAGATACAGTGAGAGCTGGTGAAAAGAAATAGAATTTCCACACGTGAGATGATAGGATGTGATATAGAGGCTGTCTTTGAGACTCGAGATAATCTTCTCTCTCTCACCCTATCATCTACGACCGCTTTTAAAGGCGTCAGACAATCTAAACACAGATATATTAATATATATATATATATATATATATTAATATATCTCTATCTACTCACGGGCACGCACATACACGTGACGACAGTTAAACACACAGACGTGGGAATCTATAACAATGAATATACAGATAATTGGGATCGAGCTGACCAACGCACTGGTTTTTTTTTGTTTGTTCAAGAGAGATATTTTAATTATCATATCAAAATTTCTCACAACACCAAAAAATACATAAAGGAAAAACATATACAAATAGTCATAAAATTTAAGAAAATGCTACAAGGATGATAGCCCGTTAGAATCTTACTCTAGGTTTAGCCCACAGCCCCGTTAAGAGAACAGATGATGGCCCAAAAAGTTATAGATACATAGGGTTGAGTCTAAGAGGTTTCTTTCTTTCTCGTAAATGTATGAACAGAGTTGAATAATCTGATTTAGCCTAAGAAAAAAGAAACTCTAGCTTTTGTAACAAATTCTGCAGGTTAAACAAAAAGAATTAAGACAGTACATGGGTGACAATATACAACTGTAAAATAACACTCTGATCTGCGTACACTCATTCATTCAGCCATGGCCATGGGTACACAGTTATACTCACAGCATTACTCGCTGCCTATGGGTACATGAGAAAGTCTAGGACCATCACGCAGACCAGAAAATGCAGGCCTTGACCAGGAAGTCCCCGGTTCCAAATGACGTACTAAGCCCTCAGGGCACGATTCCTTGGGTGTTCTAATTTTTCGAATGTCTGATTAAGCACATAAAAATATTGTCCAGGCACAAAAGTTAGCAGAGCACAATGTCCATTTAGCTTTGGTTTCTAGAATTTAAGGAATGTCAGATCGGTGTCTACTTTCAGGAAGTTACTATATTTGGTCACCACCGTACTAGTCAAAACTCTGTCGGAATGTTTCTTGTAATATTCTCGCCGCCAGGGCAGCATGTACATTTAAATTTGTGGAGCAATATGAACTGGCTCAAAAGCCCAATATATACTTCTAGTCTTTAGAAACCCGTTGTGGGATTGCCGTCTCTCTCTGAGGCATGCACTGTCCGATTGTTACTTGAAACAAAAAAAACATGGTTACCCCACGTGGAAAATTGTTTGCTGTCATTTTCGACGGAGTCATCTGTCAAGTTATTTGCTTATGTTTGTATCATAAGTATAATTGTGTCTTTACCTGCGATGTCAGGTTGATTAGGGGTTGTCTTCCCTTGTTTATTCATTCATTGTGTTTGACCTTTAGGGTCAGAGGTTGAGAGTTCGGCGTGGGCCTATGGGAAGGTTTTTTAAGCGGGAGTGAGATATACTTCCGGGAAGCCGGGAGGTCCTGTTTTTCTGAAGGGACCAAGAGTCCATTGTTTTTCGGGGAGAATCTTCGAAGTAACTGCTATGGCAGTTTTCCCCAGTGAATCTCTGTGCGTCGGGATGACGACAGAATTCCTTGTGATGTTCTGAGGATTCATTTGCCAGGTAATACCGACATTTATGCATTATTACGCTTTTCGGTGGCAGAACATGTAAAGGATTACCTAGGGTGAACAGCAGCTCACTGATCCGCCATTTCAGAACTTATATATTTGTGCTCGAGGTAGCCATCCAAGACTGTTAGTCTTATATTGTCCAGAAATCCAGTGACGAAGATATATTGTGGGAGCCGCAGATTGGCGGAATTCTATCGACAATAAGTATTACTGCAGGGTTGATGATAACCTATTTAACAGAAGTACACGGCCGACGTCAGAACGAGGCCTGTGCTTTCGGCTATTATACTACAGCCTGATATGTGCAATTGGCGGGGAGTGCCAAGTTGCACCTATGTGTCATAGTAACTAAGGCATCTGACGCGTTTAGTCAGAGACGCCAAGGGCGACGCTACGAACTGTCATTATTGAAGAACTTTGCTATTGACCATGCACGTCTATTCTGATGTTTACCTTTTTGAATGCCAAATGTATACCTATCGATGTCAGGTCAGCATGACCTTGTTACACTGACTGTTCCTGTTGATACTATGTGTGTTCCCGTCAATAAATGTCTTGAAACATGCCTGCAGTGTCAAAGCATCCTTGATTACTGCATGTGAGAGTATGGGTTGCAGGATCTACATCTATACGAGCCTAAACACATTCGCGTCTTCATTCGCACCCACACTCAATTCATCATACGCTCGCACTACACATCTAACAAACATGTATACTGTCTTGGGCCAGTGATCACATCAACAAAGAAAAAAAGACAGTTACATTTCTGGTGGACCAGTTACGTGGGCTCTTATGATACATTTCTTGTCGCCAATGTGGCCTAGAAACTTACATTTCTGATGGACCAGATCTGTGGGTTTAAAAAGAACAGAGCGAGCATTTGACATTATTGTTGACATTTATGGATCCAGAAATTTACATTCCTGGTTGGCTGTTACATGTATGATGTCTCCAGTTTTGTCGAGAAAGTTACAAGAAGGACAAGTACACATTACACTTCTGATCTGTGGGTCTAAGCTACACACGGGACAGCCGTAACACACAACGCTAATTCTACACTTGCAAGTTTTGGCTACAACAGGACAGATATAGGTCATCAACGGTTGACACAAATAAACAGTACGAGCATTTATATTATAATGCTACATAAAGCATAACAAGACATGTACTGAAGTTAACTACTAGGCATTTGCTACGTGGACCATAACTGCATAGAAGGCGGGTTCCTATTGTAAACAGTACTGCTGGTTGTTACACGTTTCATTCAACAACAGACTTTTCTAGGTCAGAGCATTCAAGCTACATTGTTGGAGGTCAAGTGTCTGTAAACAGTACGTGGAAATTGTAAACATTCAATGTGCAAGCCCTAATTTGAGAAGGTCATAGTAACTTTGGTTCGTGAATACCACTTTATGTTACAGGGGATTTGACGTTCAGTGCGCGTTTGACATTTCGTTTCTGTGTTCGCAAGGAGCAAGAAATTTATTTTAGTTTCAGCTGTGACTGAACTTGTTCTGCAACACATTGAAATTGATTGCTATATGTTTATGTCACTTCTACTGTTTTTGTGTATTTTTCAGCGGGTTTTTCGGTTGGTGGGTCTTACGGTAAATATGCCACTTGATCGAGGCTTACTGTAAGCGTTCTGTAGGTGCAAATTTTCTTAATTTGGAAATTTGCTAGTGACAATTGGTCGCTATTGATGTTAGCTGTGATGTAATTGTACTTAACGTTGTTTTTTGTAATATTTTGTCTGTTTTTCAGTTTTGATTGTCGATTTGTTTTGTTTGTATTCTGTAGGTCTCTCCTTTCTTGTGTATTTCTCTACACATTTTTGGTTAAAACAGTGTTGCCATTTGTATTGTTTTGTATTTTTGTCTTTGTATTTTTTTTTGGTTGTACTACATTACTGTCATGCACAGTCTACATACACATACTGGGTCATGTTTTGATATTATTGATAAGGTAGACCCTTCATATAGAGTTTGTTAAATAATATTATATAAGATATTTATACAAGTTCTTTGATAAAAGACTTGTTATCTACAAAGATTGAGACAAGGTGAAATACATATTCAAGTTCTTTAGAAAAAAGACTTGTGCCCATATTGAGTGGGATATAAAGGGAATTTTTTTTCCCACAGGTACTCAAGTGATTTTTTGGGTACATTATAAACGAGAGGAACATACAAAGTCTTTGTCTAAGACTAAGACAGTAAAATAAAGTGAAGTGAGTATACAAGTCTAGCATTTCAGACTTGTCTCCCATTAAAGTGGGATAATAATTAATATATTAATGCTTCTGCAAGTTACTGATCTCAGTAGACAAGATGTCTACATTGGACTACTTTATTACACAAGGGAGAGCTCTTGATAAGACTGGTCAACAGTTAGAACAATGGGCTGTTGCTCAGTATGACAAAGCATTAGCTGCAGAAGAGAAAAAAGCTCAGGCTGAAGAGAAAAGATTAGAAAGAGAAGCTGCGGCGGAACAAAAAAGGCTAGACAGAGAAGCTGATATGGCTGCTGAACAAAAGAAATTGCAGATGCAGGTGGAGGAAAGGAGATTTGAAGCTGAACAAAAGAGATTAGACAAAGAAGCTGCTGCAGAGGAGAAGAAAGCTCAAGCTGCTGCAGAGGAGAGGAAGCTCAAGCTGAGGATGACATCAGAAAAATGGCACATGAGGAAAGAAAACAGAAGATGGAACTTGATGAAAAACTCGCAACTTTGGAGTTAGAGAAATTGAAATTGGCGAGTACGGGTGCTCAGCAAACAACTTCGAGTACGACAAGGGAGTTTGTTAGTAGGATTAAATTGCCTCATTTCAAACCTTTAAAGGATGACGTAGCAGATTATCTAGATAGATTCCAATTTTTGTGCGATACGCATAACATAAAAAAGGAAAAATATGTTGAACAACTGATGCCATTTTTTACAGGTGACACAGTGACTACTCTTATGACAATAGACGAACATGAGAGGACTAATTATGATGTTGTCAGGGCAGCATTGCTAAAAAAATACCAATTAAAACAAGAAGACTATCGTCTTCGTTTTAGGACAATGTTGCCAGAAAATGGAGTAGATTTCTCTGATTTTGTTACAAAGATACGTCGTACATTTACACGATGGGTTGAGTTGTCTCAGATTGAGAAAACATATGAAGGTCTAATGGACTTATTATTGCGAGATAAGGTTTTGTCATCTGTTAATGATTCTTTCTTGCATTCCTTCATGAGCGTAAGCCTAAAAACTTAAAAGAAATGGAGGAATACTGTTGTCAGTATGCCACAGCACATCCCCATGCTACAGTTAGCAATTAGAAAACTGTAACTCAGATCTTTTTTCTTCTTGTTGAGGTGATCACTGGCCCAAGACAGTTTACATGTTGTTAGATGTGTAGTGCGAGCGTATGATGAGTTGAGTGTGGGTGCGAATGAAGACGCGAATGTGTTTAGGCTCGTATAGATGTAGATCCTGCAACCCATACTCCACATGCAGTAATCAAGGATGCTTTGACACTGCAGGCATGTTTCAAGACATTTATTGACGGGAACACACATAGTATCAACAGGAACAGTCAGTGTAACAAGGTCATGCTGACCTGACATCGATAGGTATACATTTGGCATTCAAAAAGGTAAACATCAGAATAGACGTGCATGGTCAATAGCAAAGTTCTTCAATAATGACAGTTCGTAGCGTCGCCCTTGGCGTCTCTGACTAAACGCGTCAGATGCCTTAGTTACTATGACACATAGGTGCAACTTGGCACTCCCCGCCAATTGCACATATCAGGCTGTAGTATAATAGCCGAAAGCACAGGCCTCGTTCTGACGTCGGCCGTGTACTTCTGTTAAATAGGTTATCATCAACCCTGCAGTAATACTTATTGTAGATAGAAGTTCCGCCAATCTGCGGCTCCCACAATATATCTTCGTCACTGGATTTCTGGACAATATAAGACTAACAGTCTTGGATGGCTACCTCGAGCACAAATATATAAGTTCTGAAATGGCGGATCAGTGAGCTGCTGTTCACCCTAGGTAATCCTTTACATGTTCTGCCACCGAAAAGCGTAATAATGCATAAAGGTCGGTATTACCTGGAAAATGAAACCTCAGAACATCACAAGGAATACTGTCGTCATCCCGACGCACAGAGATTCACTGGGGAAAACTGCCATAGCAGTTACTTCGAAGATTCTCCCCGAAAAACAATGGACTCTTGGTCCCTTCAGAAAAACAGGACCTCCCGGCTTCCCGGAAGTATATCTCACTCCCTCGAAAAATGAACAGCAAACAGTGGTTAAAGATAGAAACATGTTCCCGATTCTTACACACAAATATGGCTCTTTACTAAACGCTGGTGAAAAGTTTGGGTACCTACAAGTTTTCACTATATATAAGAAAGGAAACACATATCAAAATAATTTTTCCATATAAGTTACACCAAATAAAACTAAACATTGTAAAAACCGCAAGACCTACAAGACTTGACTTATATATTTAAACTTCCGGTGAAATAAAGTTATATTAAATCGATCTTCAGGGAATTAGGAATATGGTGCGTATTTCGGTCACTATTCACTGATGTCGCTCATCAAAGCATTAGATAAGTTTGAAAATAAAATGAATGTTCTCGACTGAGTATTAGCCGTTTAATTAAATTCCTTATTGCTACTAGTTGTAGTAAGCTACAGATATTAATTTTATGTATTGTATTTCCATGTAAGCGTCACTAGAAAATGAATACAAACACATAATTTAAAGCCACTATGCGCAAAATCTAACTAATTGAAATATGAAATAAGCGAATACTTAACACGTTATTTCAATTTCACAAAATACTAGAAATAAAATATATTACCCTCAAACACAGCACTACAGGGGTCTATCGCACAATTAAGAATTATACGCTTATATTTATTGAAGTCCTAGAAGTTCGAACAAATTGTCGCAACAAAACTACGAATCTTCGCTTATACCAGACTCTTACTCTTCGCGAACCACCTGTCTAAACTGCGATTAATAGAGAAAGAATGAAGGTAAAAGTTTTCAAACTAGGTGTTTAATATTTTAAAACCAGAACAAAGGAATGAATCTATTATTTTCGTAGGAACGATAAATGCTCTACCCATAATCCGGCTTAAACGATACGTTTAACACCTAAACATGTCGTAACAAACTGCCACCAACTGGACCAAGAATGTACGCGTCGTCAGTTTCAAAACTCAGGACAACGGTCTGTCTCAGGCGAAAGCGGGGTTGGCAAGTGTTTTAGCTCACCTACGTTTAGTGTCAGGTGAAAACTGTTAGACCAAAAAGACTGACTCCTGTCCAGCGCAACGAATTTCTCACACCCCTGGCCCAGAAATCCGGTCGGGCCGCGCTTCTGACCGGGGAAACTGCAGACGTATGTCTGGCGAGAACCGTAATATTCACAGCTATCTGCGCTACTGACATCTGATGCAATAAGGTTACTAGTCAGTATGAGAAAGAAAAACGATGATGGTGAAAGAAATATATTTTTCGCAACGAATGTGATGCGAAAAAATACAGGGAAAAACAAGTACGGAAAGATAATAAAATAAAAGGATGCGGGTGAGAGAATAGGAAGAAGATGTAGGCAATTTAATGATCAAAACCCACGTGACAGGACGTCCCCCCTTAAGATATGGAAGCACTCCATGTCACGTTATGGAATTAAATTTCCTATAACCGTAGCTTCGGGTGTCTGTCTTCTTCCCTCTCATCTTCCCCCTTCCCTCTCATCCAATTCCTACTCAAGTCCTACTCCCCAAAATTTCCTTCCTCTGGAATGTCTCCCATGCGCGCTTGCAAAGAGCGTCGTCGCTTCTGACATTTTTCAAAGATTTCCTGTGATTGCAGTGGGATTTCCCTGCCACTATCATCATCTTCGTCAGTTTTGGCGATCGTCCAGGAGAATGGTCGGAGGTCGGCACTGGTCTTTCCAAGTATCTCTTTAAGAGGTTTAAAAGTGGAAAAACCCCTTTTCCTTTCCTTGAATAGATATCTTGTTAGTTTTTGTTAAGGTGTTTATTTTTAAATGACGGCGTCTGCTGGGGTTTAGCCATGCGCAAAGTTTAGGGGTCATTAACATTTATAGAATATGTCGATATTTTACGGTATACTGAACGCGAAATATATGCGGAGATTATGACGCATTCGCGTTGGGAAGGTCACGCTGGGTGACTTGGTTACATGGCCCTTGTTACGCTATCCGTCAAGCAAGAAGGTCGTGTCTTGTATTTCTTCCAAGGAAAAAAAGCTGAGTATATAGCCTATATTATATATATTAAATCGATGTAGAACTCAGGGTCAGTTCGGTTATTAATATAAGTATGAGATTAATTAAATTAACTAAATGATGGAAGGAGAATCGCATTATGATTCAAATTGTAGCTGTCAAGAACTCATGTGCTCATTTCTGGCTGTTGACTACAACAGCGCACGTATATAGCCACGATGTTCTTACTGATATATTGTTTTGACAATCGGACGGACATGAATACTATGCATGTAATTTCTAATGACTATATATGAATCTAGGGGGAAACATCAGAATGGTTTGAAAGTACAGTAAGGAGTAAGACAAGGCTGTACCCTTTCCCCTTACCTGTTTAACATTTATGCCGAGAATATCATGAGAAATGTAAGAGATGACCAAGAACACACAGAGTTTGACTCATTTAACATCGGCGGGTACCAGATCCCGGAAATCAGATATGCTGACGACACAGTCCTCCTATCGACCAACCCAGAAGGACTTGAACAATTACTTCTGTCCACCAAAAAACACAGCGAGGCCCAGAATCTATACCTAAACACCAAGAAGACCAAAGTATTGACAACAGACAAAGTAAAAGACCAAACCAGAAATTGAAATTGATAACGAAGAACTGGAAAGTGTTAATGAATTCGAATACTTAGGATCAATCATCAACAGCTCTGGCGACTGTGCAGTAGAAATTAAAAGAAGACTTGCAATTGCTTCACATAAACTAATACAGATGAAAAACCTATGGCAAGGCACAAGCAAAGAAACAAAGTTACAACTGATCAGAGCATGTATATTCCCAGTAGCAACATACGGCTGCGAGACTTGGACACTCAATAAAACAGTTGCAAAAAACATTACATCATTCGAAATGAAATGCTACAGAAGGATGTTGAGAATACCCTGGACAGAAAAAAAAGACCAACAGAGAAGTACTGCACTCACTAAACGTACAGAACATTGGCTCCTAAATACCATCGCAATAAGGAAGCTGAAATTTTTCGGTCATATAAAAAGACATAATAGCCTGGAAAAAACAGTGATGGAAGGCATGGTCCCTGGAAAAAGGGGAAGGGGTCGACCTAGACGACGGTGGACCCAGGACATCACAGAGAGTCTGAACTTGTCTTTGGCTGATGCAGGTCGACTTGCCCAGAATCGTGATGCGTTCAGAGCAGCTGTAATGGAGACAACGTTCTGGAAAGAATACGTCACATGATGATGATATATGAATCGATACCTACGTGAATGTCTTGTGTGTGAACTGTAAATAAATTCATGGACTCTGAATTGAGGACTTTATCACATCGATACGTTACAGCTATTTGCTGCATTTGCCAATGTTGTTGATTCTGCCAATGAAGAACTCTTCTGATAAGAAAAAAATATGTATAAAAAATGATGAGCTCCGAAGGAACGAGTTGTTATCTTGGACATTCAACAAAGATGCATCATTTGACACTTGGTAACCAATAAATAAACGAAATTGAAAACATTCAACCAAAAGTGTGAAATCAATATATCGTTGACCTTGTTCCAAGATATTAATCGAACGAAGGACCCTCCAATACCAGGTGAAAACCCCCACGCAACCAGTGGTGGCCAGTGTGGGGAACTGGTAAATTTCTTTGAACAAAAAATACTCAAAGGATTAACGAGTTGAAATAAATAATTTTCCTTCGAGCGAAATTGATCACCAATTTTTGTAATCTACCACCGATGACGTCCACACCCGCTTGACACACAGGATGCAATCAGCTGAAGTGATGGCATCCAGCCTTTCAAGGTCTTTGAAGAAGATTAATCTATAAAACGCTTAATCGAAAAATAGGAAAAATAGATTTCAATCAACAAGATTAAAAGACTTTGAAATTATAAGGTCCTACTGTCCGTTGGGCGAAAGCAAGCATTGTATGAAAATCTATCTGAGGCAAAAAAGATAAAGTTAACTTTATTGAAATGTTAAACAATAAGTTAGATCCAATTTGTCCTATAATGCCATGTTTCTTCATTTTCGTTGCCATGTTAAAAGATTGTTTCCTTTCTTTTACATGTAGCGGGTAATGGATGGGGCGGCGGTTTGGGAATGTAAGAAACTGTGTGTCCTCTAAGGATGCCGATAATTCATTCTGAATGTTTAGTTAAGGCCGGTGAATTAATAGCATTTCCCGAAGAACGCGTCGAATATCGGTGATCGATGTCGTTC